>JAXIVD010001034.1:22063-32063 GCA_036785275.1 Cancer borealis
CTGCAGCGAACACACATTTCTTTTCATGTTTGATGGTAACAAGAAATATTGTCTGTCTGTCTGACTGTCTGATGTTCCGATGAAATGATTATAAAGTAAATAATAAAGCCAAGGTTGCCATCTATGCGCTTATATTATACCTTCATTATTATTTATTTATTTATTTATTTATTGAAGGAATGGAGAGAGAGAGAGAAAAAAAAAAATAGCAGACGATTATATATTAATAAAACACAATACAATGATTTTAAACAAATATAATGAACCAAATTAAGTATATAAACCGAAAAAAACATAGCTAAACACATGAAAAGTGATTTAAATAACATTAGAAGGCATCAAATGGCTCTAAGCTGGTGTAGCTTCTTGCTGGGTTACGTACACACAAAGGTTTAAACAACAGACGTAATATTGCTGCCGAACAGATGAGCAATAATAATAATAATGATAATAACGTGGTAAGAAAATTGAAAAAAATAAATATAATAATAATAATAAAGTGTCAAAGCAGAATCCATGAATTTAAAAGAAATTAGCGTGAACAGATGTTTAAAGTCTTATGATGAGGGGGAGGGAAGGAGGGCGGGAAAACATATCGTACTGGCAGCAATAATAGTAGTGTTAATATATTAAAACTTATATTATACCCATAGGTTAAACTTTTAATTAAACTATATATTAATAATTCTACCTGAATCTATATATATATATATATATATATATATATATATATATATATATATATATATATATATATATATATGTATTTACAACTTAGTAACACACCAATAACACTATTATTATTATTGCTGCCACGGTGCCGTACGATATGTTTTCCACAGTCTGCGAGCGGAATTTAAACCCTCCGATGAAGTTTTAAACATTCAATGCACAATGAAGGAAGGAAGGAAGGGAAGGTTATGTCTAAATCTTTGAAAAAAAACAAATAATAACATAATAATAGCCATTCTAGTTTAGTCTGACTCACAAAATTACGTTTCTAACATATACTTTTTGTTTTTGGCCGAGCTCACCCTTATTATAGGATTATTATATCTTTATTACACTTTATTACACACGATATATTAAATAAAGAACAGGAGACGCCCGTTCTTTAAAGCTATAGTATATATATTCAGATGGAGAGAGAGAGAGAGAAAAAATCATACGAATATATATTAATAAAACACAATACAGTGATTCCAAACAAATATAATTAACTAAAATTATTATATAAACCGAAAAAACATTGCGAAAACACATGAAAAGTGGTTTAAATAACAGAAAACGATGGTAATGGAACGTAATTGTGTCCCGATAGAAAATGTGAAGCCACAAGAAGAAGAGGAAGAATTAGCAATTAGGTGAGATAATGAAACCCTTGAACACTTCCTTCTATGGTGCCCGGCATATCAAGAAAAGAGAAAAGAATGTATCGATTTATAGCAACCCTACAGGGAAAATGTCTGTTCAATAATCGGTGCTTTCCTTTTCAGAGAAAATAATATAGAAAATTAAAAAAAAATTATATATGATATGTGGAAAATAAGAGACAGACATATAAGGAACTAATCAGTGCATATATATACACACACACACACACACACACACACACACACACGCATACAACCGTTCAAGATCCTGAACTGTTAAGGCGGAGCCGATGCAAAGGCAATTCCGCTGACCATCACCTGAGGTGTATTTGTGGAATGAAAGGAACATTAGATGGATGAAGAGATGCATGAGGATGGTAAACAGGAGTAACATGCAAATTATATGGACATATGGACCGAGTGAGGGAAGACAGGACGAGTATGAGTGGAGAATGTCGCATGAAAGCAGGGAGGGGAATGAGTTGGATGTGAGGAAGTGGGAAAAAGTGATAGACCAAGAGATGAAACGTGTAGGACTGAGTAAATGGAGGAATGAGATGGAGAGAAAGAACACTTTGGAATGGTACAAGGAGAAAGAGACACCAGCGTATGAAAGGTGGTATGATGGAAGCCTGGGTAGCGATCTTCTCTTCCGAGCCAGGGCACAGTGTATGGATGTGAATGTAAGAAACTATCTGAATATGTATCTGAATATGTGTTTGTGTGGTAAGTGTTTACCATTTTGTGTGGTAAGTGTGATATTGTGTGTGTGTATATATATATGTGTGTGTGTGTGTGTGTGTGTGTGTGTGTATGTATACGTGTCGGGACGATTTGTGGGATTATTTTACTTGTTCACAATCATGCTTTAAAAAATTAATGGTTATAATATGACATTATTTGATGCATTCTGAGAAGATTTTCCTTATTACATTTCCTTCGCAAATTCCTAGTTTGGGAGTTATAACGAAAAGTTAGGTTGGATGAAATGCAGACGACAATTTATTTTACACCTGGGATTAGGTTAGCTATGTGTTGCTTTTTCTTTGATAATATAATGTGTTATGTTAATATGATGTGTTAGTGTGTTAATTAAAGATTATTATGTTATGTTATTGTTTTTTTCTCTTCACTATTAATATATTCTCTTTCAACCAACAGATGTGGCCGTAAGAGACTTAAAAAGAAAAAGAGAGTGAGAGGGGGAGAGGAGGAGAATTGAAATTGAAAAGAAAAAAGTGAGAGAGAAGAAAAGGAAATATTACGTCATTAAGCCATCATTGTCATCATTAATTATGGCTGGAAATACAAGACATGTGGTTAATATGGCTAACTCCATTGTAGGGGTGTCTATTCTATCCATGCCTTACTGTTTTAAAGAGGTGAGTGTGTGTGTGTGTGTGTGTGTGTGTGTGTGTGTGTGTATAGTAATAGCTATAGTAAGTGAATACAGAGAGAATGAAATTATAATAATAGTAATAATTTGCTTATAATTCTTATTAGTTCTTCTTTGTCATTTTATAATGATTCCATTCATTTATTCATTGCAATCAAACTAATTCCTCTTCCTCCAGACTGGATTGTTGCTGGGCGTTTTAATGGTTTTGTTCAGCGGAGTAGTGACGAAAAAGACTTGTATGTTTCTGGTCAGAGCGGCTACTATGGCAAGACACCACAGCTATGAATTCCTGGGTGAATACAAGGCGCAGGAGTAGCCAGTTTTTTTCCTTTAAACAATAAATGAACGAGTATTTTTCCTTCTCTTTCCATCTCTTCCTCTTCCTTGTCAGTTCAGGTTTGAAATCATGAATATTTGTTGCATTAATTACTATTTCTATATTAAGTTTATTTATTTTTATGCTTCTATATAGGAGGATAAACTTGTTTTTATGTCTCTTGCTGGTAATTATTTGAAGTTTTTTTCTTGTGTCCTCTTCTATTTCTGTTGTGTGTGTGTGTGTGTGTGTGTGTGTGTGTGTGTGTTTATAAGTAACAAACCCTTTCTTCCCCGCAGCCTTCCACGTGTTCGGAGTGCTCGGTAAACTGGCCGTGGAGCTTTGCATGATATTATTCCTGATTGGAATTTGCATATCCTTCCACGTGGTGATGGGGGACTTGGCACCGGCACTAGCAGCACAAGTACTGGACATACAGAACACTCCTTCACTCAGGGCTACACTACTACTAGGTGAGTGTTACGTTAGGTTACGTAAGGTTAAGTAAAGTTAGGTCAGGTATTAGGTCAGGGCCACACTGCTATTAGGTAAGGGTTAGGTAAAGTTAGGTTAGGTAAGATTAGATGAGGTGTATTTACTATATTTATTGTATGTGTATGTGGTGGTCTGGTGGTTAGCGTGTTGGATATATCAGCTCAGAGTCACAATTTATTTATATTAAGCATTTCTATCTATTCTTTTACCACCATCTTCCCCCAGCCTCTATAAGGATAAATATATATAATTTTAAAAATATATATACCTTTTTATATATAATTTCTTTTAATGTATCTATTTATCTATCTATAATTTATTTTAATGAATATAATATGCTTTTCTATCTTTTTTTTCTTCACCCCACCCCTCCTAGTAGTATTGCCTTTGTGTCTGCTGCGTAAATTGGACAACCTATCATCTATGTCTGCTTGTTCTATTCTGTTCTACTTCTTCTTAATTACTGTGGTAAGTATAATAATGATAATTGTGTCTGTGAGTGTATGAGAGAGAGAAAAAATAACTAACCATTCTTCTCTTGTCATATTTTGGCATTAAAAGCAAAATAAAATAAATAATTCAATAATAATAATAATAATAATAGTAATAACTAAATAAATACCTTTTTTCCAGGTCTTTTGGCATGCATTCCCTCGGCTAGTGGACGGCTCTTGGTACCATTCGGCAAGGTTGTGGCGTCCGGCTGGGATGTTACAAGTTTTTCCAATATGTATGCTGGGCCTCTCATGCCAAAGGTTAGTACAGGGGGAAGGGGGCTTAGGTGAGACTGGAAGGAAGGGGACAGACAGACAGACAGACAGACAGGATGAGACCAGGAGGAAGACAGAAGGGAGATAAGCTTGCAAGTTACGGCAAAAATGTTTTTTAAGCTTTTGTCCGGCCGGTCCTGAACCAAAATAGTTAATAATTCAATGTATTTATTAACTTGTACATTGTCATTGGTGGTTAGGACTGTGTAAGTCAGAGGTCAGAGGTCAGGAAGCTCTCTCTCTCTTTTATGCTCCCTTGATTTCTTTTTCTTCGTTAATTAAGCCTCTCAAATTATCTATCCCTCCTCCTCCTCCTCCTCCTCCTCCTCCTCCTCCTCCTCCTCCTCCTCCTCCTCCTCCTCCTCCTTCTCCTTCTCCTCCTCCTCCCCCTCCTCCCCTTCCTTCTCCTAACGTAAGTCTATCAGTGACAAATTCAAATTTTAGATACAAGACAATTTTAAACAATGTTAATACTTTGGTTTAAACATTAGTAAGGATCAAAAATGTATTGCAAATTAAAAGATGTATAATGTTGATGCAATATTCCAAGGATAATTGAAGAAAATTGATTCTCAATTTTTGGACCCCAAATTTTCCATCTGAAATTAGGTTGAAAAATTTTTTTTGCTAATTTACTCCGAAAATATTATTCCTAGAGCAAAAATGTATAGAACCAAATTTGTTAAGCTTGAATAGTTGTGTATAATTCTCTCTTCACCTATTCAATATTCTCCATAACTTTGGAGAAAATTTAAGTTTAGGGGAAAAAAAAAGATTAATCCTATTTCCCTTCTTAAATCTACAGTTTCCCTCAAATTCCCGTTCACTATAGCTCAAAAGAACGGCCGTATCCTGTTCTTCATTTACTAATATAAACTTCTTTTACTTAAACCTAATAGTTTTCGAGTTATTAAATAAAACATGATTTCTGAAGAAGAAAAAATGGTATTTATTATTATTACCTTGCAAAATTTTGTGAAAATTTTGACTTTTCAGAATTTCATTAAAATTGATACACAGGGGTTTTCAAACATGCTGATCACGAATCTGGACTCAGTTTTGTGATTACTATCATGTTAAGGATTATTTGAGTGTTGTTTTGTTTAATGTAAATTATTGAAATATCCATTATTTAAAGAGGAAGAGGAGAAGGAGGAAAAGGGAGAGATCAATGATTAGATAGATAAGAGTGTGTATATTAAACCCTATCGTATCCCTTACAGGCATGAACAATCAAGAAATGATAGAGTCCGTCCAATCAGGATATCGAATGGCCGCCTCCGCGCTGTCCTGATGAGCTGTACAAGGCAATGATACACTGCTGGAACAAAGATCCAGACCACCGACCAACATTTGACTTCCTCCATCACTTCTTTGACGATTTCCAAGTATACTGAGGTTTTATTCCTGACCGGTTTCGCTAACAGCTTCTTCTTCTTCCTCTGAAGAAGCTGTTAGCGAAACCGGTCAGGAATAAAACTTCAGTATACATTGTGTTTCTTTCTCCACAACCCACAACTGTCAAGATGTCTACACAATTATTATTATTATTATTATTACCATTATGTTGCAACACTGTTATGTATGTAGTTTTCTTAGATCTAATATATTTCAGTATTTATATATGTGAAGTTAATATAAAAGAATAATTAGGAGATATCAGTAGTTATTTAATATTAAAGAAGTCTTTTACATGAACCTCATAGCTTTTGAGTTATTTAATCAAACATAATTTCTTTTTTTTAAATCTAGGTTTCATCCTTGCAAATTTCAAGATTATTTGAGGTTATTTTAGGTGATTTAAGGTAATCTGAAGATTATTTTAGGTCAAAAAGGATGATAATTCTAGGTAGTTTTACGTCAATAAAGATAATATTAGATCACCACAATCCTTCCCCAGAGTCCCATCAGCTCCCTGGGAAGCCTCCTAGGTTAAGTTAGGTTACCGCCTTCCTCTGTTCCCCCGGAGTTAGGTTAGGTAAGGTTGTGTACTGACCACCACCACCACTACCCTTAATCACCCGTTCTCTCCTGTTCCCCCAGAGTCGCATCAGCTCTCGTGCCGACCCCCGTTAGAGATCTGTGTAGCACACACCCGCCAACGCCTCACTCTAATGTCTCGCTCTGGTCTGGGGTCGTGTGCTTTCTCAAGTGTGGATACAGTTCTGGGCACAGCGGGCCAGCATCCTTCTACTACTACTGCTCCTAATACCACTACTAACTCCACTACAAAGTCTACTACTATTACTACTACTACTGCTGCTGCTGCTACTGCTGCTGCTGCTGCTACCCTTCAACACCACCACCACCTCCACCACCTTCATCACCAAGATCAGTGATAGTTAATTGTTGGGGTTGATTATAGTGATTAAGTATAATTAGTTGTTAATAATGAGGTTTTTTTATTATTATTATTATTAATTTTTTTTTATATGCTATGATAGTTTGATGTGATTTTTTTTTTTTTTTTTTTTTTTTTTTTTTTTTTTCTGCCCCTTGTGACCTTTTCTGCCCAATTCCTGTGACCTTTTCCATCCTGGAGTGTGTGTGTGTGTGTGTGTGGTGTCTTGATGCTTAAGATTCTGATAGTGAAAGAAAAAGTATGAACGAAATATTAAGAAAAAATCCATAAATATAGCTCACTTTTATTGTATGCTCTCTCTCTCTCTCTCTCTCTCTCTCTCTCTCCTCTCTCTCTCTCTCTCTCTCTCTCTCTCTCTCTCTCTCTCTCTCTCTCTCTCTCTCTCTCTCTCTCTCTCTCTCTCTCTCTCTCTCTCTCTCTCTCTCTCTCTCTCTCTCTCTCTCTCTCTCTCTCTCTCTCTCTCTCTCTCTCTCTCTCTCTCTCTCTCTCTCGCTCTCTCTCTCTCTCTCTCTCTCTCTCTCTCTCTCTCTCTCTCTCTCTCTCTCTCTCTCTCTCTCTCTCTCTCTCTCTCTCTCTCTCATAATAAACACCTCCATGTGTGTGTGTGTGTACTAATATTTATTTTAATCAATATTTTGTTAACATTTTGTAATTCAATTCATTAATCAACAATACATTTATGTATGCTATTTACACACACACACACACACACACACACAGATATATATATATATATATATATATATATATATATATATATATATATATATATATATATATATATATATATATATATTGATAATTTCATAACAAATAAATAAATGAATTGATACAAAAATTATATAAAAAGTTATACTACTCCAAGATTTTTGTTGTGAATACCAAAAGAAAAATGAATATATATATATATATATATATATATATATATATATATATATATATATATATATATATATATATATATTATTACACTGAGACTACTACTACTACTACAATATTTCTATGTAATAAATAGTTCATATATATATATATATATATATATATATATATATATATATATATATATATATATATATATATATATATATATATATATACATATATATATATATGTATATATATATGTGTGTGTTCAAAATAACGTGAAAAAAAGAATACAACAATAATCATAATTGCTATTTTATTGACATCGATTATATATTTTGGCTGAGGTGACGGTCTGGGGGTCACAGGGGATGGTGGTAAACATTCCCGTGTCGCCTAGATCAGCTGGGTTGAGGAACAGCTGAATGTTTCTGCGGCAACAGCAAATCCTTTGGACTTGCAAGACGTCTGCTTTGTACGAGTCATGGCGACGATTTCACAGAGCCCGTCATGTTTATTTACAGTGAATGAAAACAGTGTAGACAAACTGCTGCTTGTGTGTGTTTGTAGTGGCGGGGTTAGATGACGGAGGTGACGACGCAGTAAGACAGGGTAAGTGCTATATTCTCCTTCATGAATTAATATGGCTTAAGTTTTTGTATTAATGGTATTGACAAGTGCGGTTAAGGGTTTGGTTAAAGTTCTAGTTTCTGCCCATAAGCCGCATTTTTGTCGTCCACGGCTTCGAAGATTGTCTTCAGTAAACCCAAGTCAATCCCGCCTGGCGCGTTTTTGTCGTCCACTTTCGGCTTGGAGGATACGAAGACAGTTCCAAGCCGAGGAGACTCGACTTCGAAGACTGCTCTGGAGGTGTCTTGGGAGACGGATTTCAGCTTGCAAACCGGATTTCCATGAAAAACACCGACAAAAAGGGAATATGGCGGCCCAGAGAGAGTAAATAGTTACTTATTTGAGTAAAATATACTGATTCCCACCCTAATTGTCGGAAATGACGCCACCTTAGTAGAAAAATAGTGCGTTGAATACACAAATGTGATAATACTGTGTGGTAAAGCGGTAAAGCACAACCTTAATCAGCGTAAAGCATAGCTTTAATCAGGGTAAAGCATAGCTTTATCCTGATTAATGCCAGTAATGTCATGAAATGAGTATGTGGCGTACTATCTATAATAGCACAGCTTACAGGTACGGCAGCCGTAACTAAGTGCTCGCTTAGATACGGCACGTGCCTATCTTTGGGGTAATAAAATATGAATAGCTTATATAACCATACCTAAACAAACATAACATAACATAACCTAATCTAACCATAACCTAACGAATGCTGTATCCTTATAGTGCTCGCTTATAGATATGACACGAGCCTAACTTTGGGATAATAAAATATAAAGAAGCTTATATAACCTAACATAACATAACATAACATAACATTACCTAACCTAATCTAAACATAACCTAACGAATGTTGTATCTTCATAGTGCTCGCTTATAGATATGGCATGTGCCTAAGTAAAAAGCTTATATAACCGAGCCTAACTGAACTAAACCGTACCTAACAACATAATCAACCTAACATGAAAGATGCTTTACTAGGTAAATAATAAGGCACAGGCCATACTAATAGTGGCTGACAACGTATCTCCAAGCACTTCGATCTATAATTTGTCAGTTTCCAGGTGTTCAAGATACGAGTTTAGTACATTGAAACAACAGTGCTTGATGATGAATATGTAGATGTTAGAAGTTATCATAGAGCAAGGGCAATTAGAAAACATTTAGGTGAACACAAGCCATTTTCTTTCGTAGCCACACGCCATTCTGGTGAAGATGTAAAAAATTAACAAATAAAATAACTTTGTTAGCATAACTTTCCCAGAGCTGCAGTTCAATAAGCCTAACCAAACCTAACGTAACCGAACCAAACAAAACCTAACTTAACCTAACCTAAAATTAATCGGTTTTTTTTTTTTCTAATTCAGCGGCATAACTGTTAGATATGACCTTAACAAGTTTCTGAGGTTGAATTTGCAGTGCATACAAAAGGTAAGGAGATATCGAATAGGTCATCTTACGAATCTTTACTGATAATAGGTCTGTAGACTACACATTAAATGACACTACCTTAGGAAGATAATATAGTGAGAGGGACTTTTGGGAGTTCAAGTAAGCAGTGACTTGCACCCCAGGGAAGTGTATTATAGTTAGACATAGATAAATAGAAAGATACTGGGATTTATTGGTAGGTGTGTGACAAATAGAAGTTCTGAGGTCATTCTGAGGTTGTATTTAACACTAGTAAGACCCCACTTAGATTTTGCAGATTAGTTTTGGTTATATACTTTGTTGGATTATTTTTGGCGCGGACATTAATTTCGGCAACCATAACAAAAAGGAAATTAA
>JAXIVD010001034.1:37063-104754 GCA_036785275.1 Cancer borealis
TGGTAATTTCTATGTTATTGTGACTGTGTATTAACTTCTGAGTTAAGGAAGTGAATTATCATTCGTGGCTCACCCTTGATTGTGTTCGCAGGGAAAGAATGCCTCCACGACAGTTACACCAATTTCTCATTTACTTTCTTTTGTTTTTGTAGTTAAATGAACGGCTAGAAAGCCACTGCCAAATTTCCAAGTTAAGCTTTAGGAAACTATGTGTCACGTAAGACGGTCTGATAGACCCAGCCCATGTATCCAGGAATAGGAATCGCGTATTCCTACTTAGTGAGGAAGAGTTATACTATGTATGCATAAACAGAAACATTGAGATCATCTTACTTTCGGAAATCCCCTGAGAAAAGGTTCTTTAACTGTTCTCAGGCCCAGTTACAAAATTATAACATTTTTAAGGTGATATTTTTCAGGGAAGGGAGTCAAGGGTATAATGTATACTGTGTGAAGAGCTTGGTATCTCGAGGTGAGATATGTATTGCCAACTCTGTATTTATTTTCTTTTTGAGGAAGGTGAAGTTTTTTCTGCCATGAGCCATTAAGTTGTCTGATACTATAACTAAGCCGTGTTTCTAAGACTCAATGATCAGCCTGTGATATTCAAAGTATACATTAAATAAATAACTCAAGTAAAATCTGAGAAAGTGATTCTGTGTTAATACTAACCTCCGTTTGGTGTGGTAAGGTTAATAGGGAGGTGCTCAACACTCTTGAAAAAAGGATATGAAACAAATCCACGAATCCATGTGTCTTATTGAAACTCAGTCCACTCTACCAAATAACTAAATTGTTAAATCAGTTCCCCCTTTCTTTTCATTGGTCGCCTATATTTCCCTGGTAGTAATTATTTTCTCTTTCGAATATTTTAACTTCCCTTTAGGAAGAAATTAAATTCCCTGAGAATCCCCTAATTCTCATTAAACTTTTGGGGGTGGTGGCAGCTTTCTTTCCTTAATATCCAGGGAAATATCCAACATCAGGAACCATTAATTAATATAATTAATCAAAGTAAATATATTTTTAATTGCCATGAGAGTTCCCCATTCGAAGTTAATTTAATGACAAGGCACCACACTGGTGGTCCTTCAGCAGTGAAGTGAAAGTAAAACAAATTAATTAAATAAAGAATAGAATAACAGAACAACAATTAACAAAATAAATAAATATAAAAAAATAACGCCCCCGTCCCCCCCCCCGGGCACCACACTGGTGGCTTAAGCGGTGGGATTCAAAGTGTTTTGAGCACTGCCTAACATTACCACAACAAGGGAGAATGTGGAAAATTTCAGTGGTGGGTCATAGTCAAATTCCAAACAAGTTAGTAGTGGAAAATACAGAAATAAGAATATTCCGAGCACCTGGAGGTAGAGCAGACAATTTCAATAATGATACCCGAATGAATGAAGTGCTAAACTGGGAACATGACCTATGTATACTTTGGATAGGCAGTAATGATATTGACCAGGAATCAAATCCTAAAGACATTGTAGAGAACATTAGCCAAATAATAGAGTCTATTGAACAAGACTGCCAAGCAGTAGTATGGGTATGCTTAATAGAACCCAGATTCTACCCCAATGAAGAATTCATGTCCCATCAGGATTATAGGAAAGTACAAAGGGCCATAAATAAAAAATTACAAAAACACCTGCCCAATCAACAAATCCATTTCAACAGTGAGTTCTGGGTAGAGAACCTATCAGAGGATGGAATTCATTGGAATCAAGAAGGTAAACAAAGAGTAAAAAGCAAACTCAGTAAAACCATAAGAAATTTCATGGATGGGGAAGAGTCAGATTAGATTAAAGTTAGATTAAGGTACAAACTGACCCAGCATCCCTAGCCAAAATGGATTATGAAGAAAGAGAAGGGGAGACAGTAGAGGGCAGTTGGAATCTTGAAAACTCCAAAATCATGAGAGGGGAAATCGAAGAATTAAAGAATGTGGTACGTCACCAGGCCGCGGTGATAGAGAGAATAGGGAGTCGCGTCATCAAACAGGAAGAGACCCTTGCCTCACCTGTAGTTAGTCGCCCCCCAGTAACCAAACCGAGAGACATCCCCATGCTCGAACTAAACCACCTGGAGGGCCTAGAGGCTTCAACACGCCTCCAAATGTTTATTGAATTAATAGAACAGGCCACACCCGAGGATGCCTCCCGAATCCAAGTCGCCAAAAGCAGGTTAGGATCAGAAATAGTCATGCTCGTACATAACCACCAACGAAAACGGCCGAACCTTTCATGGAGTAATTTTTGTCAGCTATTAAAAGATGAGTTTGCTGTAGATGTGAATCTAGACCGAGCGTGGCAGGATTTAGAAAATGAATTTTATGACTGGGGAGAGAGCCCACAAGTCTTTTGTAATAGAACCATTTGCAAATACGCCACTTTAGAGTCTAAATTTCCAAATGAAAAATTTCCTGATAGAAACAAATACCTAAAACGAAAGGTATGGCAAGGTCTACCACGAGATCTCAAAGATAAATTGGAAGGTTTCTTAGATGAAGCCTACCCCCTAAATAAATTCCTGGACAGAGTTGAGTACCAAAGACAACTTTTCTTGGAAACACAAACCCCATCTGTACAGCAGGTGTCCAGAGAAAATGAAAAATCAGTAAGACCAAAAGTCACCCAACCCCTAACTTCTGCCCCAGCCCCCTCCCCAGAGTCAGAAAGCAAGTCCGAGATAGAAGATCTCAAGGAACAGATGAAGGCCCTGACAACTCAATTAAGCCAGCTCAAATCAATTAGCCCACCCAGTCAATACCATCAGTATCAGTCCCTTACTCCTTCTGGACGGTCATGGTCCTCCCCAAAGCCCAAAGTATTCTGCCCTTATTGTCGTTCTCACACTCACAACCTGAGAGAATGTGCCTCAGCTCCCCACGATGGGTCGTGCTTTGACTGCCGACGCATGAATTGCAGAAGGGGAAATGCCGATTGCCCAGGGAGAATTAACCAGAATCATAGCTGACTAACTCAGGCCCCCGCCTCTCCTATAATTCAACTATCAGTAAACAATAAATTAGTGTCAGCTTTGGTAGATACTGGTAGTAGTTATACTTTAATGAAAGAATCCACCAGAAGTAAATTAGGTTGTGAACTCCACCAGAAAAGAAAATTCCCTTGTCTCCAAGGAGTAACAGGAACACCCCTCAGAATACTAGGTTCAGTGTTAGTGGAAGTAGGTATTGGGCTGCAAACGGTAGTAAAGAAATGGGTCCCAGTGGTTCCAAACAGCTATTTGCAAGCAGATATGTTGCTGGGAACTGACATCCTATTCCATTCCTCATTCATATGGGATCCTGAGAAGAAGTTATTTCATTGGGGAAAGGCTCCTTATGCCGTCCACCAAATTCGACCCCGGAAAAGTGCAGTCCGTAACGTAACTCAACTTCCTCCCCCACTAATATCATTAAAACTTGAGAACCAATTGCATAATCCCAAAGAAATTCGGCTAGATCCATATCAAACCAAATTCATTCCCCTAACGGTTGCAGAAGAAACTGGTACCACCCTCATAGTACACCCACAAGGAAAACCCTCCAATAACTGTCACCCCTTTTGTGTTAACGTAAATGATGATCAAACTATTCCCTGCCCAGTAACTAACAACACCAAAGTACCCAAATTTTTTAAAATAGGCACCCTTTTTGGCTGGTATGAGAAGGGCGAAGTAAATTCACCTTCAGTACATCACATTCAAAATGACCTCCTTCCCCATTCCGACCAACCTAGTATTCCTGGAGGACGTAAAGAAAAGTTAAATCACCTATTATGTAAATTACCCATGTCCCATTTAAGGAAAACACAAAAAGCAGAATTAAATAAAGTCATCTTAGCCCATGATCAGCTATTTTTGCTGGAAGAGGGAGAATTGGGAACCCTTAATGTCCCCCCTGTGGAGATTCAGTTGACAGATGACAGTCCTGTGAGGGCCCCTATGTACCGGTATCCTGAAGCCTCAAAGGAAATAATTAGCCAAATGCTAGAAGATATGGAAGCCCGGGAAATTATAGAAAAATCGACTGCTGCATGGCTCAGCCCGATTGTGTTAGTAAGCAAATCAGATGGCTCTAAGAGGATGTGTCTCGATTACAGAAAAGTAAATACTCACTTAGCCACTGACATTTATCCTCTCCCAAGGTTGGACGAATTAGTCGAGCAAGCCTCGGGCCAGGCTTTCTATACCACCCTGGATCTTAAGGAAGCCTACTTCCAAGTTACCATCAAAGACAGTTCTCGAGACATTACCACCTTTAGTGATGGAATATCATTATATCGCTTCCGCAGACTCCCATTTGGATTGTCCTGCTCGCCAGCCATCTTCTCTCGACAAATGGCCTCAATCTTAACCCCTTTATTGAAGGAGGGATGGGTTAGAAATTATCTGGATGACATAATCTTGTGGGCCCCTGATTTTTCCACCATGTTAACTAGAGTCCAAAAGATCTTTCAGACCCTAGAGGAAAGTGGCATCAAATTAAATTTGAGCAAATGTACTTTTGGAGAGGCAGAAGTAAAATTTTTGGGCCATTTGGTCTCTAAAGAAGGATGTAAACCTGACCCTAAAAATGTCGAAGCCATAAAAAAAATGCCTCCTCCCAGCACAGTTAAAGGAGTCAGACGATACTTAGGAATGTGTTCTTTCTATCGTAAACACATCCAAAATTTTGCCAAATTAGCAGCCCCCCTAAACAACCTCACAAAAAAGAATACTAAATTTAATTGGACAAAAGAATGCCAACACTCCTTTACCACCCTAAAACAAATACTCAGTGATGCCCCAGTGTTAGTTAAGGCAGAATTAACACAACCATTTATAGTCACCACGGATGCTAGCAATACTCATGTTGGAGGTGTCCTCAGCCAGATTCAAGTAGATGGAAGTAACAAGCCCATCGGTTACTTCTCAAAAAAATTAAACCCCACTGAGTCTAGATATTCAGCCACTGATCGAGAAGCCCTAGGAGTAGTGTTAACATGCAGAAATTTTCATCATTATTTATGGGGAACAAAATTTAGCATTTTTACTGACCACCAACCATTAACTAGTATTTTCAAGAGGAAAACCAAAAGCCCCCGAATGAGCAGGTGGATACTGGAAATGAGGGAATATACTTACGACATTAAGTATCTAAAAGGGAAACAAAATGTGGTGGCTGACAGTTTGTCAAGGCCAGTAAGAGTAGTTCGTCAGATAACCGAGCCCAGAAATTATTTAGGACTAAGTCTAACAGCCATAGCCGAAGCCCAAAGAGAAGATGAGAGATGGAAAGAACTAGCAGAATATTTAGAAGGGGGAAAGCTACCTACAAAATTATACCCTAAAGTCATCTTAGATCAGTTTGTGGTAGAAGAAAAAGTCTTGTATTTTATTAAGGAAAAAGTAGATGGCACCCTTCACTATTGCTTGGTAGTTCCTCAACCACTCAAACAGAAAGCTTTAGAATTTGCCCATGTAGTTTCTGGACATTTCGGGCAAAAGAAAACAATAACCAAGGCAGAAGAATTTTTCTATTGGGCCAACCTGAAATCTGAAGTTAACCAGTATGTAAAAAATTGCCTCACTTGCCAACAGTTTAAGGGTACCACAGGATTGCAACAGAAATGGCAAGAATTACCATCAGTATCACAACCATTAGAAAGATTAGGCATTGATCTTACTGATATGACCGCAGGGACACATGGTTATCGATATGTCTTAACAGTAGTGGATCATTTCAGTAGGTTCGTGAAATTATACCCACTTAAAACAAAACACACACACACTGTCGTGGAGAGCATGGAGCAGTACCTCGCAGACTTCGGCACCCCCCAGTCTGTGGTCCACGACAACGGGTTGGAGTTTGTGTCCCGGCAGTTCCAAGACCTCTGCCGGAGGCATCGGATTGCCAACTGCCATACAACCCCATATCATCCCCGAGGGAACAGCACCACGGAGAGGCTCCATTCGTCCCTCAAGACGGTACTGGCTATCCTATGTGCAGGGTACCCACTCAAGTGGCCGCAGTATCTGGCGTCCTGCCAGACAGTACTCAACCATGCTGTGCACTCTTCAACGGCCGTCCAGCCTTTCTTCGCCTTCTTCGGACGCCATGCCCCTCGTCAAGTGGATTCCCCCCTCCCCAGTATTGCAGGAGACCCCGAAGGACTAGAGGTGGCTAAGGAGGTGATCAAACAGACCCATATCAAACAGACACGACGGTACCGGGAAGTGGCGAACAGGAAAAGAACTAACCAAGCCGTCAGTGTTGGACAATTGGTGTGGGTCAGACAGGAAGTGACACTGCCAGGTACTAGCAGGAAACTGAACCCTAAGTGGACCGGTCCCTACAAGACTATAGAAATCATTAGGGATGGTGGTGCTTACCTGCTCGAGAACGTCTTTACCAGACAAAAGGTGCAAAGGGCGGCTGAGAAAGTGAAGCCGTATGTGGGTACCGAGGAATGGTTATTAGCCCCCTTGGAAGTGTCGTGTGCCAAGGAAAACAATGAAGAACCACTGCCTCCACGGCTTAGGAAAAAACCTCGAAGATATATCGAGGAGTGTTAGGTACAGTGGCTGGGCAGAAACAACCCCAAAGACTATGCCACCATGGGTATTAATTTTAAGATATAAAGGAAAAGGTTTGGACAATTAGTGGTGCTAAGTTGCAATCCCCTTGGAGGTATGTTGTTGGTGAATCGACCCAGGTGTGACAGGTCGATAGACTATCCACCTTAATTCCCCCGGGCCTAGTTTGAGCCCTGAAGGAGTGGTGAACTTTTAAACTAGAAGATAAGTTCACAGGATTGTGTGTAGTTCACACAATGGACTAGTTCAGGAAGCTGTAGGCCACTTTAACGTGAGGGAATCACACCTGGTAGTAGTGTGATTAGGCCTCTAAGCTACAGTCTGCCGGTGTTAGGAGGTGGAGGAGACATCAGGACGTAGCCTAAGCTCTGTCAAATGCTTCCTGTATGACCACTTGCTGCGGAAACGAATGAAGGGTGATTGAATGCGAATGTTGTGAGCAAATGAAGATGAATGACTGAGAATTTATGTTATTGTTTGTTTTGGTGTGAAAGTCAAGGGCTGGAAGGCTCAACTTAGCTACCGAGTGTCCGGGATCTTGTACAGTTGACGAGATCATCCATACTTCTCTCATGAGTATGTGGACTGGGGTGTGCCCTACAATAATCTGAACTACAGCCAAGTAGCAGCAGTAGCCAGGCAATTGGTTTCTCAGGAACCACATATTACGTTGCCAGTGTTTTAGCCAGGAAGGGCTGCAGAAGTAGTGGAGTGGTGGGGAAGGTCGAGTGAATGTTAGACTGATGGAAAACCAAGGTGGGTTGTAACCTTAGTGACCACTAAACCAGTTCCTAAATTGTAAACCTGTTAGGATGTAATTTTTTTTTTATTATTAGTGAGTAAAAACATTTCACCCGGAGGGAAAAGTCGTGTGATGCTTCCAATTTAATTTCAAATAGGCCTACTGAATGTACCTTTTTTTTGTTATGTTTAGTCTGCCCTTAGATCTTGTATTCCCAAGGGGATACTGCATTATATAAATGTTTTTACTCACATCATTCATACTTTTATGCTATATGTTTATATTAAGGTTTATATTAGAATTGTTTTTCCAAACTTTCAAATCCTATGCAGTCAACCCCTCCCACCAGACAGTTTTCTATGGAAAGAAATTAATATCATAATCTAATCACTATTAATAGTCATTAACTTGTCAAAATGCTCTCCATAGTCTAATATAATTAACCTACTTAGTTATCTTCCCATAAAACTTTGTTAAGGATGACGTAATATTGCATCATGTGAGGCGATCATGCCCCCGGAGGCCCGGGACGTGCTAAAAGTCACGTAGACAAAAATGTTCCCTTATATAGTAATCCAGAGATCAGATTCAATAGATATCTAAATGTCACTTATTTAGCGTCAAAATTAATTTCCTATAAATTGATAACTATTTCACGTCTCAATAATCAATTAATAATAAGATCAAAGGAGGAATATCCTCGAAACCCCCCCCTTCCCCCTTCTCATCTCCCGCCTTTTTCCCAGAGAGCATCATTCGTGGCTCACCCTTGATTGTGTTCGCAGGTGAGTGACATCGCTCTCGAAATCCCTCAATATTTGTGAAATCCAATACCTCTCGCCATTATTATATAGTCCACAATCTTCCCCAGTAGTCTGACAATACATGTAAACTCCTATTGAGATCTATTATAAGTGGATAATATCAATTTCCTTCTCTTAAAGAAGGACAACGTGGTTTCAAAACCGCATGGCCTCCTGTGTCTCCTGTTCCCCTTCAAAATAATATTTCATGGTGTATAATATATATTTTTTATGGTAATTTCTATGTTATTGTGACTGTGTATTAACTTCTGAGTTAAGGAAGTGAATTATCATTCGTGGCTCACCCTTGATTGTGTTCGCAGGGAAAGAATGCCTCCACGACAGTTACACCAATTTCTCATTTACTTTCTTTTGTTTTTGTAGTTAAATGAACGGCTAGAAAGCCACTGCCAAATTTCCAAGTTAAGCTTTAGGAAACTATGTGTCACGTAAGACGGTCTGATAGACCCAGCCCATGTATCCAGGAATAGGAATCGCGTATTCCTACTTAGTGAGGAAGAGTTATACTATGTATGCATAAACAGAAACATTGAGATCATCTTACTTTCGGAAATCCCCTGAGAAAAGGTTCTTTAACTGTTCTCAGGCCCAGTTACAAAATTATAACATTTTTAAGGTGATATTTTTCAGGGAAGGGAGTCAAGGGTATAATGTATACTGTGTGAAGAGCTTGGTATCTCGAGGTGAGATATGTATTGCCAACTCTGTATTTATTTTCTTTTTGAGGAAGGTGAAGTTTTTTCTGCCATGAGCCATTAAGTTGTCTGATACTATAACTAAGCCGTGTTTCTAAGACTCAATGATCAGCCTGTGATATTCAAAGTATACATTAAATAAATAACTCAAGTAAAATCTGAGAAAGTGATTCTGTGTTAATACTAACCTCCGTTTGGTGTGGTAAGGTTAATAGGGAGGTGCTCAACACTCTTGAAAAAAGGATATGAAACAAATCCACGAATCCATGTGTCTTATTGAAACTCAGTCCACTCTACCAAATAACTAAATTGTTAAATCAGTTCCCCCTTTCTTTTCATTGGTCGCCTATATTTCCCTGGTAGTAATTATTTTCTCTTTCGAATATTTTAACTTCCCTTTAGGAAGAAATTAAATTCCCTGAGAATCCCCTAATTCTCATTAAACTTTTGGGGGTGGTGGCAGCTTTCTTTCCTTAATATCCAGGGAAATATCCAACATCAGGAACCATTAATTAATATAATTAATCAAAGTAAATATATTTTTAATTGCCATGAGAGTTCCCCATTCGAAGTTAATTTAATGACAAGGCACCACACTGGTGGTCCTTCAGCAGTGAAGTGAAAGTAAAACAAATTAATTAAATAAAGAATAGAATAACAGAACAACAATTAACAAAATAAATAAATATAAAAAAATAACGCCCCCGTCCCCCCCCCCGGGCACCACACTGGTGGCTTAAGCGGTGGGATTCAAAGTGTTTTGAGCACTGCCTAACATTACCACAACAAGGGAGAATGTGGAAAATTTCAGTGGTGGGTCATAGTCAAATTCCAAACAAGTTAGTAGTGGAAAATACAGAAATAAGAATATTCCGAGCACCTGGAGGTAGAGCAGACAATTTCAATAATGATACCCGAATGAATGAAGTGCTAAACTGGGAACATGACCTATGTATACTTTGGATAGGCAGTAATGATATTGACCAGGAATCAAATCCTAAAGACATTGTAGAGAACATTAGCCAAATAATAGAGTCTATTGAACAAGACTGCCAAGCAGTAGTATGGGTATGCTTAATAGAACCCAGATTCTACCCCAATGAAGAATTCATGTCCCATCAGGATTATAGGAAAGTACAAAGGGCCATAAATAAAAAATTACAAAAACACCTGCCCAATCAACAAATCCATTTCAACAGTGAGTTCTGGGTAGAGAACCTATCAGAGGATGGAATTCATTGGAATCAAGAAGGTAAACAAAGAGTAAAAAGCAAACTCAGTAAAACCATAAGAAATTTCATGGATGGGGAAGAGTCAGATTAGATTAAAGTTAGATTAAGGTACAAACTGACCCAGCATCCCTAGCCAAAATGGATTATGAAGAAAGAGAAGGGGAGACAGTAGAGGGCAGTTGGAATCTTGAAAACTCCAAAATCATGAGAGGGGAAATCGAAGAATTAAAGAATGTGGTACGTCACCAGGCCGCGGTGATAGAGAGAATAGGGAGTCGCGTCATCAAACAGGAAGAGACCCTTGCCTCACCTGTAGTTAGTCGCCCCCCAGTAACCAAACCGAGAGACATCCCCATGCTCGAACTAAACCACCTGGAGGGCCTAGAGGCTTCAACACGCCTCCAAATGTTTATTGAATTAATAGAACAGGCCACACCCGAGGATGCCTCCCGAATCCAAGTCGCCAAAAGCAGGTTAGGATCAGAAATAGTCATGCTCGTACATAACCACCAACGAAAACGGCCGAACCTTTCATGGAGTAATTTTTGTCAGCTATTAAAAGATGAGTTTGCTGTAGATGTGAATCTAGACCGAGCGTGGCAGGATTTAGAAAATGAATTTTATGACTGGGGAGAGAGCCCACAAGTCTTTTGTAATAGAACCATTTGCAAATACGCCACTTTAGAGTCTAAATTTCCAAATGAAAAATTTCCTGATAGAAACAAATACCTAAAACGAAAGGTATGGCAAGGTCTACCACGAGATCTCAAAGATAAATTGGAAGGTTTCTTAGATGAAGCCTACCCCCTAAATAAATTCCTGGACAGAGTTGAGTACCAAAGACAACTTTTCTTGGAAACACAAACCCCATCTGTACAGCAGGTGTCCAGAGAAAATGAAAAATCAGTAAGACCAAAAGTCACCCAACCCCTAACTTCTGCCCCAGCCCCCTCCCCAGAGTCAGAAAGCAAGTCCGAGATAGAAGATCTCAAGGAACAGATGAAGGCCCTGACAACTCAATTAAGCCAGCTCAAATCAATTAGCCCACCCAGTCAATACCATCAGTATCAGTCCCTTACTCCTTCTGGACGGTCATGGTCCTCCCCAAAGCCCAAAGTATTCTGCCCTTATTGTCGTTCTCACACTCACAACCTGAGAGAATGTGCCTCAGCTCCCCACGATGGGTCGTGCTTTGACTGCCGACGCATGAATTGCAGAAGGGGAAATGCCGATTGCCCAGGGAGAATTAACCAGAATCATAGCTGACTAACTCAGGCCCCCGCCTCTCCTATAATTCAACTATCAGTAAACAATAAATTAGTGTCAGCTTTGGTAGATACTGGTAGTAGTTATACTTTAATGAAAGAATCCACCAGAAGTAAATTAGGTTGTGAACTCCACCAGAAAAGAAAATTCCCTTGTCTCCAAGGAGTAACAGGAACACCCCTCAGAATACTAGGTTCAGTGTTAGTGGAAGTAGGTATTGGGCTGCAAACGGTAGTAAAGAAATGGGTCCCAGTGGTTCCAAACAGCTATTTGCAAGCAGATATGTTGCTGGGAACTGACATCCTATTCCATTCCTCATTCATATGGGATCCTGAGAAGAAGTTATTTCATTGGGGAAAGGCTCCTTATGCCGTCCACCAAATTCGACCCCGGAAAAGTGCAGTCCGTAACGTAACTCAACTTCCTCCCCCACTAATATCATTAAAACTTGAGAACCAATTGCATAATCCCAAAGAAATTCGGCTAGATCCATATCAAACCAAATTCATTCCCCTAACGGTTGCAGAAGAAACTGGTACCACCCTCATAGTACACCCACAAGGAAAACCCTCCAATAACTGTCACCCCTTTTGTGTTAACGTAAATGATGATCAAACTATTCCCTGCCCAGTAACTAACAACACCAAAGTACCCAAATTTTTTAAAATAGGCACCCTTTTTGGCTGGTATGAGAAGGGCGAAGTAAATTCACCTTCAGTACATCACATTCAAAATGACCTCCTTCCCCATTCCGACCAACCTAGTATTCCTGGAGGACGTAAAGAAAAGTTAAATCACCTATTATGTAAATTACCCATGTCCCATTTAAGGAAAACACAAAAAGCAGAATTAAATAAAGTCATCTTAGCCCATGATCAGCTATTTTTGCTGGAAGAGGGAGAATTGGGAACCCTTAATGTCCCCCCTGTGGAGATTCAGTTGACAGATGACAGTCCTGTGAGGGCCCCTATGTACCGGTATCCTGAAGCCTCAAAGGAAATAATTAGCCAAATGCTAGAAGATATGGAAGCCCGGGAAATTATAGAAAAATCGACTGCTGCATGGCTCAGCCCGATTGTGTTAGTAAGCAAATCAGATGGCTCTAAGAGGATGTGTCTCGATTACAGAAAAGTAAATACTCACTTAGCCACTGACATTTATCCTCTCCCAAGGTTGGACGAATTAGTCGAGCAAGCCTCGGGCCAGGCTTTCTATACCACCCTGGATCTTAAGGAAGCCTACTTCCAAGTTACCATCAAAGACAGTTCTCGAGACATTACCACCTTTAGTGATGGAATATCATTATATCGCTTCCGCAGACTCCCATTTGGATTGTCCTGCTCGCCAGCCATCTTCTCTCGACAAATGGCCTCAATCTTAACCCCTTTATTGAAGGAGGGATGGGTTAGAAATTATCTGGATGACATAATCTTGTGGGCCCCTGATTTTTCCACCATGTTAACTAGAGTCCAAAAGATCTTTCAGACCCTAGAGGAAAGTGGCATCAAATTAAATTTGAGCAAATGTACTTTTGGAGAGGCAGAAGTAAAATTTTTGGGCCATTTGGTCTCTAAAGAAGGATGTAAACCTGACCCTAAAAATGTCGAAGCCATAAAAAAAATGCCTCCTCCCAGCACAGTTAAAGGAGTCAGACGATACTTAGGAATGTGTTCTTTCTATCGTAAACACATCCAAAATTTTGCCAAATTAGCAGCCCCCCTAAACAACCTCACAAAAAAGAATACTAAATTTAATTGGACAAAAGAATGCCAACACTCCTTTACCACCCTAAAACAAATACTCAGTGATGCCCCAGTGTTAGTTAAGGCAGAATTAACACAACCATTTATAGTCACCACGGATGCTAGCAATACTCATGTTGGAGGTGTCCTCAGCCAGATTCAAGTAGATGGAAGTAACAAGCCCATCGGTTACTTCTCAAAAAAATTAAACCCCACTGAGTCTAGATATTCAGCCACTGATCGAGAAGCCCTAGGAGTAGTGTTAACATGCAGAAATTTTCATCATTATTTATGGGGAACAAAATTTAGCATTTTTACTGACCACCAACCATTAACTAGTATTTTCAAGAGGAAAACCAAAAGCCCCCGAATGAGCAGGTGGATACTGGAAATGAGGGAATATACTTACGACATTAAGTATCTAAAAGGGAAACAAAATGTGGTGGCTGACAGTTTGTCAAGGCCAGTAAGAGTAGTTCGTCAGATAACCGAGCCCAGAAATTATTTAGGACTAAGTCTAACAGCCATAGCCGAAGCCCAAAGAGAAGATGAGAGATGGAAAGAACTAGCAGAATATTTAGAAGGGGGAAAGCTACCTACAAAATTATACCCTAAAGTCATCTTAGATCAGTTTGTGGTAGAAGAAAAAGTCTTGTATTTTATTAAGGAAAAAGTAGATGGCACCCTTCACTATTGCTTGGTAGTTCCTCAACCACTCAAACAGAAAGCTTTAGAATTTGCCCATGTAGTTTCTGGACATTTCGGGCAAAAGAAAACAATAACCAAGGCAGAAGAATTTTTCTATTGGGCCAACCTGAAATCTGAAGTTAACCAGTATGTAAAAAATTGCCTCACTTGCCAACAGTTTAAGGGTACCACAGGATTGCAACAGAAATGGCAAGAATTACCATCAGTATCACAACCATTAGAAAGATTAGGCATTGATCTTACTGATATGACCGCAGGGACACATGGTTATCGATATGTCTTAACAGTAGTGGATCATTTCAGTAGGTTCGTGAAATTATACCCACTTAAAACAAAACACACACACACTGTCGTGGAGAGCATGGAGCAGTACCTCGCAGACTTCGGCACCCCCCAGTCTGTGGTCCACGACAACGGGTTGGAGTTTGTGTCCCGGCAGTTCCAAGACCTCTGCCGGAGGCATCGGATTGCCAACTGCCATACAACCCCATATCATCCCCGAGGGAACAGCACCACGGAGAGGCTCCATTCGTCCCTCAAGACGGTACTGGCTATCCTATGTGCAGGGTACCCACTCAAGTGGCCGCAGTATCTGGCGTCCTGCCAGACAGTACTCAACCATGCTGTGCACTCTTCAACGGCCGTCCAGCCTTTCTTCGCCTTCTTCGGACGCCATGCCCCTCGTCAAGTGGATTCCCCCCTCCCCAGTATTGCAGGAGACCCCGAAGGACTAGAGGTGGCTAAGGAGGTGATCAAACAGACCCATATCAAACAGACACGACGGTACCGGGAAGTGGCGAACAGGAAAAGAACTAACCAAGCCGTCAGTGTTGGACAATTGGTGTGGGTCAGACAGGAAGTGACACTGCCAGGTACTAGCAGGAAACTGAACCCTAAGTGGACCGGTCCCTACAAGACTATAGAAATCATTAGGGATGGTGGTGCTTACCTGCTCGAGAACGTCTTTACCAGACAAAAGGTGCAAAGGGCGGCTGAGAAAGTGAAGCCGTATGTGGGTACCGAGGAATGGTTATTAGCCCCCTTGGAAGTGTCGTGTGCCAAGGAAAACAATGAAGAACCACTGCCTCCACGGCTTAGGAAAAAACCTCGAAGATATATCGAGGAGTGTTAGGTACAGTGGCTGGGCAGAAACAACCCCAAAGACTATGCCACCATGGGTATTAATTTTAAGATATAAAGGAAAAGGTTTGGACAATTAGTGGTGCTAAGTTGCAATCCCCTTGGAGGTATGTTGTTGGTGAATCGACCCAGGTGTGACAGGTCGATAGACTATCCACCTTAATTCCCCCGGGCCTAGTTTGAGCCCTGAAGGAGTGGTGAACTTTTAAACTAGAAGATAAGTTCACAGGATTGTGTGTAGTTCACACAATGGACTAGTTCAGGAAGCTGTAGGCCACTTTAACGTGAGGGAATCACACCTGGTAGTAGTGTGATTAGGCCTCTAAGCTACAGTCTGCCGGTGTTAGGAGGTGGAGGAGACATCAGGACGTAGCCTAAGCTCTGTCAAATGCTTCCTGTATGACCACTTGCTGCGGAAACGAATGAAGGGTGATTGAATGCGAATGTTGTGAGCAAATGAAGATGAATGACTGAGAATTTATGTTATTGTTTGTTTTGGTGTGAAAGTCAAGGGCTGGAAGGCTCAACTTAGCTACCGAGTGTCCGGGATCTTGTACAGTTGACGAGATCATCCATACTTCTCTCATGAGTATGTGGACTGGGGTGTGCCCTACAATAATCTGAACTACAGCCAAGTAGCAGCAGTAGCCAGGCAATTGGTTTCTCAGGAACCACATATTACGTTGCCAGTGTTTTAGCCAGGAAGGGCTGCAGAAGTAGTGGAGTGGTGGGGAAGGTCGAGTGAATGTTAGACTGATGGAAAACCAAGGTGGGTTGTAACCTTAGTGACCACTAAACCAGTTCCTAAATTGTAAACCTGTTAGGATGTAATTTTTTTTTTATTATTAGTGAGTAAAAACATTTCACCCGGAGGGAAAAGTCGTGTGATGCTTCCAATTTAATTTCAAATAGGCCTACTGAATGTACCTTTTTTTTGTTATGTTTAGTCTGCCCTTAGATCTTGTATTCCCAAGGGGATACTGCATTATATAAATGTTTTTACTCACATCATTCATACTTTTATGCTATATGTTTATATTAAGGTTTATATTAGAATTGTTTTTCCAAACTTTCAAATCCTATGCAGTCAACCCCTCCCACCAGACAGTTTTCTATGGAAAGAAATTAATATCATAATCTAATCACTATTAATAGTCATTAACTTGTCAAAATGCTCTCCATAGTCTAATATAATTAACCTACTTAGTTATCTTCCCATAAAACTTTGTTAAGGATGACGTAATATTGCATCATGTGAGGCGATCATGCCCCCGGAGGCCCGGGACGTGCTAAAAGTCACGTAGACAAAAATGTTCCCTTATATAGTAATCCAGAGATCAGATTCAATAGATATCTAAATGTCACTTATTTAGCGTCAAAATTAATTTCCTATAAATTGATAACTATTTCACGTCTCAATAATCAATTAATAATAAGATCAAAGGAGGAATATCCTCGAAACCCCCCCCTTCCCCCTTCTCATCTCCCGCCTTTTTCCCAGAGAGCATCATTCGTGGCTCACCCTTGATTGTGTTCGCAGGTGAGTGACATCGCTCTCGAAATCCCTCAATATTTGTGAAATCCAATACCTCTCGCCATTATTATATAGTCCACAATCTTCCCCAGTAGTCTGACAATACATGTAAACTCCTATTGAGATCTATTATAAGTGGATAATATCAATTTCCTTCTCTTAAAGAAGGACAACGTGGTTTCAAAACCGCATGGCCTCCTGTGTCTCCTGTTCCCCTTCAAAATAATATTTCATGGTGTATAATATATATTTTTTATGGTAATTTCTATGTTATTGTGACTGTGTATTAACTTCTGAGTTAAGGAAGTGAATTATCATTCGTGGCTCACCCTTGATTGTGTTCGCAGGGAAAGAATGCCTCCACGACAGTTACACCAATTTCTCATTTACTTTCTTTTGTTTTTGTAGTTAAATGAACGGCTAGAAAGCCACTGCCAAATTTCCAAGTTAAGCTTTAGGAAACTATGTGTCACGTAAGACGGTCTGATAGACCCAGCCCATGTATCCAGGAATAGGAATCGCGTATTCCTACTTAGTGAGGAAGAGTTATACTATGTATGCATAAACAGAAACATTGAGATCATCTTACTTTCGGAAATCCCCTGAGAAAAGGTTCTTTAACTGTTCTCAGGCCCAGTTACAAAATTATAACATTTTTAAGGTGATATTTTTCAGGGAAGGGAGTCAAGGGTATAATGTATACTGTGTGAAGAGCTTGGTATCTCGAGGTGAGATATGTATTGCCAACTCTGTATTTATTTTCTTTTTGAGGAAGGTGAAGTTTTTTCTGCCATGAGCCATTAAGTTGTCTGATACTATAACTAAGCCGTGTTTCTAAGACTCAATGATCAGCCTGTGATATTCAAAGTATACATTAAATAAATAACTCAAGTAAAATCTGAGAAAGTGATTCTGTGTTAATACTAACCTCCGTTTGGTGTGGTAAGGTTAATAGGGAGGTGCTCAACACTCTTGAAAAAAGGATATGAAACAAATCCACGAATCCATGTGTCTTATTGAAACTCAGTCCACTCTACCAAATAACTAAATTGTTAAATCAGTTCCCCCTTTCTTTTCATTGGTCGCCTATATTTCCCTGGTAGTAATTATTTTCTCTTTCGAATATTTTAACTTCCCTTTAGGAAGAAATTAAATTCCCTGAGAATCCCCTAATTCTCATTAAACTTTTGGGGGTGGTGGCAGCTTTCTTTCCTTAATATCCAGGGAAATATCCAACATCAGGAACCATTAATTAATATAATTAATCAAAGTAAATATATTTTTAATTGCCATGAGAGTTCCCCATTCGAAGTTAATTTAATGACAAGGCACCACACTGGTGGTCCTTCAGCAGTGAAGTGAAAGTAAAACAAATTAATTAAATAAAGAATAGAATAACAGAACAACAATTAACAAAATAAATAAATATAAAAAAATAACGCCCCCGTCCCCCCCCCCGGGCACCACACTGGTGGCTTAAGCGGTGGGATTCAAAGTGTTTTGAGCACTGCCTAACATTACCACAACAAGGGAGAATGTGGAAAATTTCAGTGGTGGGTCATAGTCAAATTCCAAACAAGTTAGTAGTGGAAAATACAGAAATAAGAATATTCCGAGCACCTGGAGGTAGAGCAGACAATTTCAATAATGATACCCGAATGAATGAAGTGCTAAACTGGGAACATGACCTATGTATACTTTGGATAGGCAGTAATGATATTGACCAGGAATCAAATCCTAAAGACATTGTAGAGAACATTAGCCAAATAATAGAGTCTATTGAACAAGACTGCCAAGCAGTAGTATGGGTATGCTTAATAGAACCCAGATTCTACCCCAATGAAGAATTCATGTCCCATCAGGATTATAGGAAAGTACAAAGGGCCATAAATAAAAAATTACAAAAACACCTGCCCAATCAACAAATCCATTTCAACAGTGAGTTCTGGGTAGAGAACCTATCAGAGGATGGAATTCATTGGAATCAAGAAGGTAAACAAAGAGTAAAAAGCAAACTCAGTAAAACCATAAGAAATTTCATGGATGGGGAAGAGTCAGATTAGATTAAAGTTAGATTAAGGTACAAACTGACCCAGCATCCCTAGCCAAAATGGATTATGAAGAAAGAGAAGGGGAGACAGTAGAGGGCAGTTGGAATCTTGAAAACTCCAAAATCATGAGAGGGGAAATCGAAGAATTAAAGAATGTGGTACGTCACCAGGCCGCGGTGATAGAGAGAATAGGGAGTCGCGTCATCAAACAGGAAGAGACCCTTGCCTCACCTGTAGTTAGTCGCCCCCCAGTAACCAAACCGAGAGACATCCCCATGCTCGAACTAAACCACCTGGAGGGCCTAGAGGCTTCAACACGCCTCCAAATGTTTATTGAATTAATAGAACAGGCCACACCCGAGGATGCCTCCCGAATCCAAGTCGCCAAAAGCAGGTTAGGATCAGAAATAGTCATGCTCGTACATAACCACCAACGAAAACGGCCGAACCTTTCATGGAGTAATTTTTGTCAGCTATTAAAAGATGAGTTTGCTGTAGATGTGAATCTAGACCGAGCGTGGCAGGATTTAGAAAATGAATTTTATGACTGGGGAGAGAGCCCACAAGTCTTTTGTAATAGAACCATTTGCAAATACGCCACTTTAGAGTCTAAATTTCCAAATGAAAAATTTCCTGATAGAAACAAATACCTAAAACGAAAGGTATGGCAAGGTCTACCACGAGATCTCAAAGATAAATTGGAAGGTTTCTTAGATGAAGCCTACCCCCTAAATAAATTCCTGGACAGAGTTGAGTACCAAAGACAACTTTTCTTGGAAACACAAACCCCATCTGTACAGCAGGTGTCCAGAGAAAATGAAAAATCAGTAAGACCAAAAGTCACCCAACCCCTAACTTCTGCCCCAGCCCCCTCCCCAGAGTCAGAAAGCAAGTCCGAGATAGAAGATCTCAAGGAACAGATGAAGGCCCTGACAACTCAATTAAGCCAGCTCAAATCAATTAGCCCACCCAGTCAATACCATCAGTATCAGTCCCTTACTCCTTCTGGACGGTCATGGTCCTCCCCAAAGCCCAAAGTATTCTGCCCTTATTGTCGTTCTCACACTCACAACCTGAGAGAATGTGCCTCAGCTCCCCACGATGGGTCGTGCTTTGACTGCCGACGCATGAATTGCAGAAGGGGAAATGCCGATTGCCCAGGGAGAATTAACCAGAATCATAGCTGACTAACTCAGGCCCCCGCCTCTCCTATAATTCAACTATCAGTAAACAATAAATTAGTGTCAGCTTTGGTAGATACTGGTAGTAGTTATACTTTAATGAAAGAATCCACCAGAAGTAAATTAGGTTGTGAACTCCACCAGAAAAGAAAATTCCCTTGTCTCCAAGGAGTAACAGGAACACCCCTCAGAATACTAGGTTCAGTGTTAGTGGAAGTAGGTATTGGGCTGCAAACGGTAGTAAAGAAATGGGTCCCAGTGGTTCCAAACAGCTATTTGCAAGCAGATATGTTGCTGGGAACTGACATCCTATTCCATTCCTCATTCATATGGGATCCTGAGAAGAAGTTATTTCATTGGGGAAAGGCTCCTTATGCCGTCCACCAAATTCGACCCCGGAAAAGTGCAGTCCGTAACGTAACTCAACTTCCTCCCCCACTAATATCATTAAAACTTGAGAACCAATTGCATAATCCCAAAGAAATTCGGCTAGATCCATATCAAACCAAATTCATTCCCCTAACGGTTGCAGAAGAAACTGGTACCACCCTCATAGTACACCCACAAGGAAAACCCTCCAATAACTGTCACCCCTTTTGTGTTAACGTAAATGATGATCAAACTATTCCCTGCCCAGTAACTAACAACACCAAAGTACCCAAATTTTTTAAAATAGGCACCCTTTTTGGCTGGTATGAGAAGGGCGAAGTAAATTCACCTTCAGTACATCACATTCAAAATGACCTCCTTCCCCATTCCGACCAACCTAGTATTCCTGGAGGACGTAAAGAAAAGTTAAATCACCTATTATGTAAATTACCCATGTCCCATTTAAGGAAAACACAAAAAGCAGAATTAAATAAAGTCATCTTAGCCCATGATCAGCTATTTTTGCTGGAAGAGGGAGAATTGGGAACCCTTAATGTCCCCCCTGTGGAGATTCAGTTGACAGATGACAGTCCTGTGAGGGCCCCTATGTACCGGTATCCTGAAGCCTCAAAGGAAATAATTAGCCAAATGCTAGAAGATATGGAAGCCCGGGAAATTATAGAAAAATCGACTGCTGCATGGCTCAGCCCGATTGTGTTAGTAAGCAAATCAGATGGCTCTAAGAGGATGTGTCTCGATTACAGAAAAGTAAATACTCACTTAGCCACTGACATTTATCCTCTCCCAAGGTTGGACGAATTAGTCGAGCAAGCCTCGGGCCAGGCTTTCTATACCACCCTGGATCTTAAGGAAGCCTACTTCCAAGTTACCATCAAAGACAGTTCTCGAGACATTACCACCTTTAGTGATGGAATATCATTATATCGCTTCCGCAGACTCCCATTTGGATTGTCCTGCTCGCCAGCCATCTTCTCTCGACAAATGGCCTCAATCTTAACCCCTTTATTGAAGGAGGGATGGGTTAGAAATTATCTGGATGACATAATCTTGTGGGCCCCTGATTTTTCCACCATGTTAACTAGAGTCCAAAAGATCTTTCAGACCCTAGAGGAAAGTGGCATCAAATTAAATTTGAGCAAATGTACTTTTGGAGAGGCAGAAGTAAAATTTTTGGGCCATTTGGTCTCTAAAGAAGGATGTAAACCTGACCCTAAAAATGTCGAAGCCATAAAAAAAATGCCTCCTCCCAGCACAGTTAAAGGAGTCAGACGATACTTAGGAATGTGTTCTTTCTATCGTAAACACATCCAAAATTTTGCCAAATTAGCAGCCCCCCTAAACAACCTCACAAAAAAGAATACTAAATTTAATTGGACAAAAGAATGCCAACACTCCTTTACCACCCTAAAACAAATACTCAGTGATGCCCCAGTGTTAGTTAAGGCAGAATTAACACAACCATTTATAGTCACCACGGATGCTAGCAATACTCATGTTGGAGGTGTCCTCAGCCAGATTCAAGTAGATGGAAGTAACAAGCCCATCGGTTACTTCTCAAAAAAATTAAACCCCACTGAGTCTAGATATTCAGCCACTGATCGAGAAGCCCTAGGAGTAGTGTTAACATGCAGAAATTTTCATCATTATTTATGGGGAACAAAATTTAGCATTTTTACTGACCACCAACCATTAACTAGTATTTTCAAGAGGAAAACCAAAAGCCCCCGAATGAGCAGGTGGATACTGGAAATGAGGGAATATACTTACGACATTAAGTATCTAAAAGGGAAACAAAATGTGGTGGCTGACAGTTTGTCAAGGCCAGTAAGAGTAGTTCGTCAGATAACCGAGCCCAGAAATTATTTAGGACTAAGTCTAACAGCCATAGCCGAAGCCCAAAGAGAAGATGAGAGATGGAAAGAACTAGCAGAATATTTAGAAGGGGGAAAGCTACCTACAAAATTATACCCTAAAGTCATCTTAGATCAGTTTGTGGTAGAAGAAAAAGTCTTGTATTTTATTAAGGAAAAAGTAGATGGCACCCTTCACTATTGCTTGGTAGTTCCTCAACCACTCAAACAGAAAGCTTTAGAATTTGCCCATGTAGTTTCTGGACATTTCGGGCAAAAGAAAACAATAACCAAGGCAGAAGAATTTTTCTATTGGGCCAACCTGAAATCTGAAGTTAACCAGTATGTAAAAAATTGCCTCACTTGCCAACAGTTTAAGGGTACCACAGGATTGCAACAGAAATGGCAAGAATTACCATCAGTATCACAACCATTAGAAAGATTAGGCATTGATCTTACTGATATGACCGCAGGGACACATGGTTATCGATATGTCTTAACAGTAGTGGATCATTTCAGTAGGTTCGTGAAATTATACCCACTTAAAACAAAACACACACACACTGTCGTGGAGAGCATGGAGCAGTACCTCGCAGACTTCGGCACCCCCCAGTCTGTGGTCCACGACAACGGGTTGGAGTTTGTGTCCCGGCAGTTCCAAGACCTCTGCCGGAGGCATCGGATTGCCAACTGCCATACAACCCCATATCATCCCCGAGGGAACAGCACCACGGAGAGGCTCCATTCGTCCCTCAAGACGGTACTGGCTATCCTATGTGCAGGGTACCCACTCAAGTGGCCGCAGTATCTGGCGTCCTGCCAGACAGTACTCAACCATGCTGTGCACTCTTCAACGGCCGTCCAGCCTTTCTTCGCCTTCTTCGGACGCCATGCCCCTCGTCAAGTGGATTCCCCCCTCCCCAGTATTGCAGGAGACCCCGAAGGACTAGAGGTGGCTAAGGAGGTGATCAAACAGACCCATATCAAACAGACACGACGGTACCGGGAAGTGGCGAACAGGAAAAGAACTAACCAAGCCGTCAGTGTTGGACAATTGGTGTGGGTCAGACAGGAAGTGACACTGCCAGGTACTAGCAGGAAACTGAACCCTAAGTGGACCGGTCCCTACAAGACTATAGAAATCATTAGGGATGGTGGTGCTTACCTGCTCGAGAACGTCTTTACCAGACAAAAGGTGCAAAGGGCGGCTGAGAAAGTGAAGCCGTATGTGGGTACCGAGGAATGGTTATTAGCCCCCTTGGAAGTGTCGTGTGCCAAGGAAAACAATGAAGAACCACTGCCTCCACGGCTTAGGAAAAAACCTCGAAGATATATCGAGGAGTGTTAGGTACAGTGGCTGGGCAGAAACAACCCCAAAGACTATGCCACCATGGGTATTAATTTTAAGATATAAAGGAAAAGGTTTGGACAATTAGTGGTGCTAAGTTGCAATCCCCTTGGAGGTATGTTGTTGGTGAATCGACCCAGGTGTGACAGGTCGATAGACTATCCACCTTAATTCCCCCGGGCCTAGTTTGAGCCCTGAAGGAGTGGTGAACTTTTAAACTAGAAGATAAGTTCACAGGATTGTGTGTAGTTCACACAATGGACTAGTTCAGGAAGCTGTAGGCCACTTTAACGTGAGGGAATCACACCTGGTAGTAGTGTGATTAGGCCTCTAAGCTACAGTCTGCCGGTGTTAGGAGGTGGAGGAGACATCAGGACGTAGCCTAAGCTCTGTCAAATGCTTCCTGTATGACCACTTGCTGCGGAAACGAATGAAGGGTGATTGAATGCGAATGTTGTGAGCAAATGAAGATGAATGACTGAGAATTTATGTTATTGTTTGTTTTGGTGTGAAAGTCAAGGGCTGGAAGGCTCAACTTAGCTACCGAGTGTCCGGGATCTTGTACAGTTGACGAGATCATCCATACTTCTCTCATGAGTATGTGGACTGGGGTGTGCCCTACAATAATCTGAACTACAGCCAAGTAGCAGCAGTAGCCAGGCAATTGGTTTCTCAGGAACCACATATTACGTTGCCAGTGTTTTAGCCAGGAAGGGCTGCAGAAGTAGTGGAGTGGTGGGGAAGGTCGAGTGAATGTTAGACTGATGGAAAACCAAGGTGGGTTGTAACCTTAGTGACCACTAAACCAGTTCCTAAATTGTAAACCTGTTAGGATGTAATTTTTTTTTTATTATTAGTGAGTAAAAACATTTCACCCGGAGGGAAAAGTCGTGTGATGCTTCCAATTTAATTTCAAATAGGCCTACTGAATGTACCTTTTTTTTGTTATGTTTAGTCTGCCCTTAGATCTTGTATTCCCAAGGGGATACTGCATTATATAAATGTTTTTACTCACATCATTCATACTTTTATGCTATATGTTTATATTAAGGTTTATATTAGAATTGTTTTTCCAAACTTTCAAATCCTATGCAGTCAACCCCTCCCACCAGACAGTTTTCTATGGAAAGAAATTAATATCATAATCTAATCACTATTAATAGTCATTAACTTGTCAAAATGCTCTCCATAGTCTAATATAATTAACCTACTTAGTTATCTTCCCATAAAACTTTGTTAAGGATGACGTAATATTGCATCATGTGAGGCGATCATGCCCCCGGAGGCCCGGGACGTGCTAAAAGTCACGTAGACAAAAATGTTCCCTTATATAGTAATCCAGAGATCAGATTCAATAGATATCTAAATGTCACTTATTTAGCGTCAAAATTAATTTCCTATAAATTGATAACTATTTCACGTCTCAATAATCAATTAATAATAAGATCAAAGGAGGAATATCCTCGAAACCCCCCCCTTCCCCCTTCTCATCTCCCGCCTTTTTCCCAGAGAGCATCATTCGTGGCTCACCCTTGATTGTGTTCGCAGGTGAGTGACATCGCTCTCGAAATCCCTCAATATTTGTGAAATCCAATACCTCTCGCCATTATTATATAGTCCACAATCTTCCCCAGTAGTCTGACAATACATGTAAACTCCTATTGAGATCTATTATAAGTGGATAATATCAATTTCCTTCTCTTAAAGAAGGACAACGTGGTTTCAAAACCGCATGGCCTCCTGTGTCTCCTGTTCCCCTTCAAAATAATATTTCATGGTGTATAATATATATTTTTTATGGTAATTTCTATGTTATTGTGACTGTGTATTAACTTCTGAGTTAAGGAAGTGAATTATCATTCGTGGCTCACCCTTGATTGTGTTCGCAGGGAAAGAATGCCTCCACGACAGTTACACCAATTTCTCATTTACTTTCTTTTGTTTTTGTAGTTAAATGAACGGCTAGAAAGCCACTGCCAAATTTCCAAGTTAAGCTTTAGGAAACTATGTGTCACGTAAGACGGTCTGATAGACCCAGCCCATGTATCCAGGAATAGGAATCGCGTATTCCTACTTAGTGAGGAAGAGTTATACTATGTATGCATAAACAGAAACATTGAGATCATCTTACTTTCGGAAATCCCCTGAGAAAAGGTTCTTTAACTGTTCTCAGGCCCAGTTACAAAATTATAACATTTTTAAGGTGATATTTTTCAGGGAAGGGAGTCAAGGGTATAATGTATACTGTGTGAAGAGCTTGGTATCTCGAGGTGAGATATGTATTGCCAACTCTGTATTTATTTTCTTTTTGAGGAAGGTGAAGTTTTTTCTGCCATGAGCCATTAAGTTGTCTGATACTATAACTAAGCCGTGTTTCTAAGACTCAATGATCAGCCTGTGATATTCAAAGTATACATTAAATAAATAACTCAAGTAAAATCTGAGAAAGTGATTCTGTGTTAATACTAACCTCCGTTTGGTGTGGTAAGGTTAATAGGGAGGTGCTCAACACTCTTGAAAAAAGGATATGAAACAAATCCACGAATCCATGTGTCTTATTGAAACTCAGTCCACTCTACCAAATAACTAAATTGTTAAATCAGTTCCCCCTTTCTTTTCATTGGTCGCCTATATTTCCCTGGTAGTAATTATTTTCTCTTTCGAATATTTTAACTTCCCTTTAGGAAGAAATTAAATTCCCTGAGAATCCCCTAATTCTCATTAAACTTTTGGGGGTGGTGGCAGCTTTCTTTCCTTAATATCCAGGGAAATATCCAACATCAGGAACCATTAATTAATATAATTAATCAAAGTAAATATATTTTTAATTGCCATGAGAGTTCCCCATTCGAAGTTAATTTAATGACAAGGCACCACACTGGTGGTCCTTCAGCAGTGAAGTGAAAGTAAAACAAATTAATTAAATAAAGAATAGAATAACAGAACAACAATTAACAAAATAAATAAATATAAAAAAATAACGCCCCCGTCCCCCCCCCCGGGCACCACACTGGTGGCTTAAGCGGTGGGATTCAAAGTGTTTTGAGCACTGCCTAACATTACCACAACAAGGGAGAATGTGGAAAATTTCAGTGGTGGGTCATAGTCAAATTCCAAACAAGTTAGTAGTGGAAAATACAGAAATAAGAATATTCCGAGCACCTGGAGGTAGAGCAGACAATTTCAATAATGATACCCGAATGAATGAAGTGCTAAACTGGGAACATGACCTATGTATACTTTGGATAGGCAGTAATGATATTGACCAGGAATCAAATCCTAAAGACATTGTAGAGAACATTAGCCAAATAATAGAGTCTATTGAACAAGACTGCCAAGCAGTAGTATGGGTATGCTTAATAGAACCCAGATTCTACCCCAATGAAGAATTCATGTCCCATCAGGATTATAGGAAAGTACAAAGGGCCATAAATAAAAAATTACAAAAACACCTGCCCAATCAACAAATCCATTTCAACAGTGAGTTCTGGGTAGAGAACCTATCAGAGGATGGAATTCATTGGAATCAAGAAGGTAAACAAAGAGTAAAAAGCAAACTCAGTAAAACCATAAGAAATTTCATGGATGGGGAAGAGTCAGATTAGATTAAAGTTAGATTAAGGTACAAACTGACCCAGCATCCCTAGCCAAAATGGATTATGAAGAAAGAGAAGGGGAGACAGTAGAGGGCAGTTGGAATCTTGAAAACTCCAAAATCATGAGAGGGGAAATCGAAGAATTAAAGAATGTGGTACGTCACCAGGCCGCGGTGATAGAGAGAATAGGGAGTCGCGTCATCAAACAGGAAGAGACCCTTGCCTCACCTGTAGTTAGTCGCCCCCCAGTAACCAAACCGAGAGACATCCCCATGCTCGAACTAAACCACCTGGAGGGCCTAGAGGCTTCAACACGCCTCCAAATGTTTATTGAATTAATAGAACAGGCCACACCCGAGGATGCCTCCCGAATCCAAGTCGCCAAAAGCAGGTTAGGATCAGAAATAGTCATGCTCGTACATAACCACCAACGAAAACGGCCGAACCTTTCATGGAGTAATTTTTGTCAGCTATTAAAAGATGAGTTTGCTGTAGATGTGAATCTAGACCGAGCGTGGCAGGATTTAGAAAATGAATTTTATGACTGGGGAGAGAGCCCACAAGTCTTTTGTAATAGAACCATTTGCAAATACGCCACTTTAGAGTCTAAATTTCCAAATGAAAAATTTCCTGATAGAAACAAATACCTAAAACGAAAGGTATGGCAAGGTCTACCACGAGATCTCAAAGATAAATTGGAAGGTTTCTTAGATGAAGCCTACCCCCTAAATAAATTCCTGGACAGAGTTGAGTACCAAAGACAACTTTTCTTGGAAACACAAACCCCATCTGTACAGCAGGTGTCCAGAGAAAATGAAAAATCAGTAAGACCAAAAGTCACCCAACCCCTAACTTCTGCCCCAGCCCCCTCCCCAGAGTCAGAAAGCAAGTCCGAGATAGAAGATCTCAAGGAACAGATGAAGGCCCTGACAACTCAATTAAGCCAGCTCAAATCAATTAGCCCACCCAGTCAATACCATCAGTATCAGTCCCTTACTCCTTCTGGACGGTCATGGTCCTCCCCAAAGCCCAAAGTATTCTGCCCTTATTGTCGTTCTCACACTCACAACCTGAGAGAATGTGCCTCAGCTCCCCACGATGGGTCGTGCTTTGACTGCCGACGCATGAATTGCAGAAGGGGAAATGCCGATTGCCCAGGGAGAATTAACCAGAATCATAGCTGACTAACTCAGGCCCCCGCCTCTCCTATAATTCAACTATCAGTAAACAATAAATTAGTGTCAGCTTTGGTAGATACTGGTAGTAGTTATACTTTAATGAAAGAATCCACCAGAAGTAAATTAGGTTGTGAACTCCACCAGAAAAGAAAATTCCCTTGTCTCCAAGGAGTAACAGGAACACCCCTCAGAATACTAGGTTCAGTGTTAGTGGAAGTAGGTATTGGGCTGCAAACGGTAGTAAAGAAATGGGTCCCAGTGGTTCCAAACAGCTATTTGCAAGCAGATATGTTGCTGGGAACTGACATCCTATTCCATTCCTCATTCATATGGGATCCTGAGAAGAAGTTATTTCATTGGGGAAAGGCTCCTTATGCCGTCCACCAAATTCGACCCCGGAAAAGTGCAGTCCGTAACGTAACTCAACTTCCTCCCCCACTAATATCATTAAAACTTGAGAACCAATTGCATAATCCCAAAGAAATTCGGCTAGATCCATATCAAACCAAATTCATTCCCCTAACGGTTGCAGAAGAAACTGGTACCACCCTCATAGTACACCCACAAGGAAAACCCTCCAATAACTGTCACCCCTTTTGTGTTAACGTAAATGATGATCAAACTATTCCCTGCCCAGTAACTAACAACACCAAAGTACCCAAATTTTTTAAAATAGGCACCCTTTTTGGCTGGTATGAGAAGGGCGAAGTAAATTCACCTTCAGTACATCACATTCAAAATGACCTCCTTCCCCATTCCGACCAACCTAGTATTCCTGGAGGACGTAAAGAAAAGTTAAATCACCTATTATGTAAATTACCCATGTCCCATTTAAGGAAAACACAAAAAGCAGAATTAAATAAAGTCATCTTAGCCCATGATCAGCTATTTTTGCTGGAAGAGGGAGAATTGGGAACCCTTAATGTCCCCCCTGTGGAGATTCAGTTGACAGATGACAGTCCTGTGAGGGCCCCTATGTACCGGTATCCTGAAGCCTCAAAGGAAATAATTAGCCAAATGCTAGAAGATATGGAAGCCCGGGAAATTATAGAAAAATCGACTGCTGCATGGCTCAGCCCGATTGTGTTAGTAAGCAAATCAGATGGCTCTAAGAGGATGTGTCTCGATTACAGAAAAGTAAATACTCACTTAGCCACTGACATTTATCCTCTCCCAAGGTTGGACGAATTAGTCGAGCAAGCCTCGGGCCAGGCTTTCTATACCACCCTGGATCTTAAGGAAGCCTACTTCCAAGTTACCATCAAAGACAGTTCTCGAGACATTACCACCTTTAGTGATGGAATATCATTATATCGCTTCCGCAGACTCCCATTTGGATTGTCCTGCTCGCCAGCCATCTTCTCTCGACAAATGGCCTCAATCTTAACCCCTTTATTGAAGGAGGGATGGGTTAGAAATTATCTGGATGACATAATCTTGTGGGCCCCTGATTTTTCCACCATGTTAACTAGAGTCCAAAAGATCTTTCAGACCCTAGAGGAAAGTGGCATCAAATTAAATTTGAGCAAATGTACTTTTGGAGAGGCAGAAGTAAAATTTTTGGGCCATTTGGTCTCTAAAGAAGGATGTAAACCTGACCCTAAAAATGTCGAAGCCATAAAAAAAATGCCTCCTCCCAGCACAGTTAAAGGAGTCAGACGATACTTAGGAATGTGTTCTTTCTATCGTAAACACATCCAAAATTTTGCCAAATTAGCAGCCCCCCTAAACAACCTCACAAAAAAGAATACTAAATTTAATTGGACAAAAGAATGCCAACACTCCTTTACCACCCTAAAACAAATACTCAGTGATGCCCCAGTGTTAGTTAAGGCAGAATTAACACAACCATTAATAGTCACCACGGATGCTAGCAATACTCATGTTGGAGGTGTCCTCAGCCAGATTCAAGTAGATGGAAGTAACAAGCCCATCGGTTACTTCTCAAAAAAATTAAACCCCACTGAGTCTAGATATTCAGCCACTGATCGAGAAGCCCTAGGAGTAGTGTTAACATGCAGAAATTTTCATCATTATTTATGGGGAACAAAATTTAGCATTTTTACTGACCACCAACCATTAACTAGTATTTTCAAGAGGAAAACCAAAAGCCCCCGAATGAGCAGGTGGATACTGGAAATGAGGGAATATACTTACGACATTAAGTATCTAAAAGGGAAACAAAATGTGGTGGCTGACAGTTTGTCAAGGCCAGTAAGAGTAGTTCGTCAGATAACCGAGCCCAGAAATTATTTAGGACTAAGTCTAACAGCCATAGCCGAAGCCCAAAGAGAAGATGAGAGATGGAAAGAACTAGCAGAATATTTAGAAGGGGGAAAGCTACCTACAAAATTATACCCTAAAGTCATCTTAGATCAGTTTGTGGTAGAAGAAAAAGTCTTGTATTTTATTAAGGAAAAAGTAGATGGCACCCTTCACTATTGCTTGGTAGTTCCTCAACCACTCAAACAGAAAGCTTTAGAATTTGCCCATGTAGTTTCTGGACATTTCGGGCAAAAGAAAACAATAACCAAGGCAGAAGAATTTTTCTATTGGGCCAACCTGAAATCTGAAGTTAACCAGTATGTAAAAAATTGCCTCACTTGCCAACAGTTTAAGGGTACCACAGGATTGCAACAGAAATGGCAAGAATTACCATCAGTATCACAACCATTAGAAAGATTAGGCATTGATCTTACTGATATGACCGCAGGGACACATGGTTATCGATATGTCTTAACAGTAGTGGATCATTTCAGTAGGTTCGTGAAATTATACCCACTTAAAACAAAACACACACACACTGTCGTGGAGAGCATGGAGCAGTACCTCGCAGACTTCGGCACCCCCCAGTCTGTGGTCCACGACAACGGGTTGGAGTTTGTGTCCCGGCAGTTCCAAGACCTCTGCCGGAGGCATCGGATTGCCAACTGCCATACAACCCCATATCATCCCCGAGGGAACAGCACCACGGAGAGGCTCCATTCGTCCCTCAAGACGGTACTGGCTATCCTATGTGCAGGGTACCCACTCAAGTGGCCGCAGTATCTGGCGTCCTGCCAGACAGTACTCAACCATGCTGTGCACTCTTCAACGGCCGTCCAGCCTTTCTTCGCCTTCTTCGGACGCCATGCCCCTCGTCAAGTGGATTCCCCCCTCCCCAGTATTGCAGGAGACCCCGAAGGACTAGAGGTGGCTAAGGAGGTGATCAAACAGACCCATATCAAACAGACACGACGGTACCGGGAAGTGGCGAACAGGAAAAGAACTAACCAAGCCGTCAGTGTTGGACAATTGGTGTGGGTCAGACAGGAAGTGACACTGCCAGGTACTAGCAGGAAACTGAACCCTAAGTGGACCGGTCCCTACAAGACTATAGAAATCATTAGGGATGGTGGTGCTTACCTGCTCGAGAACGTCTTTACCAGACAAAAGGTGCAAAGGGCGGCTGAGAAAGTGAAGCCGTATGTGGGTACCGAGGAATGGTTATTAGCCCCCTTGGAAGTGTCGTGTGCCAAGGAAAACAATGAAGAACCACTGCCTCCACGGCTTAGGAAAAAACCTCGAAGATATATCGAGGAGTGTTAGGTACAGTGGCTGGGCAGAAACAACCCCAAAGACTATGCCACCATGGGTATTAATTTTAAGATATAAAGGAAAAGGTTTGGACAATTAGTGGTGCTAAGTTGCAATCCCCTTGGAGGTATGTTGTTGGTGAATCGACCCAGGTGTGACAGGTCGATAGACTATCCACCTTAATTCCCCCGGGCCTAGTTTGAGCCCTGAAGGAGTGGTGAACTTTTAAACTAGAAGATAAGTTCACAGGATTGTGTGTAGTTCACACAATGGACTAGTTCAGGAAGCTGTAGGCCACTTTAACGTGAGGGAATCACACCTGGTAGTAGTGTGATTAGGCCTCTAAGCTACAGTCTGCCGGTGTTAGGAGGTGGAGGAGACATCAGGACGTAGCCTAAGCTCTGTCAAATGCTTCCTGTATGACCACTTGCTGCGGAAACGAATGAAGGGTGATTGAATGCGAATGTTGTGAGCAAATGAAGATGAATGACTGAGAATTTATGTTATTGTTTGTTTTGGTGTGAAAGTCAAGGGCTGGAAGGCTCAACTTAGCTACCGAGTGTCCGGGATCTTGTACAGTTGACGAGATCATCCATACTTCTCTCATGAGTATGTGGACTGGGGTGTGCCCTACAATAATCTGAACTACAGCCAAGTAGCAGCAGTAGCCAGGCAATTGGTTTCTCAGGAACCACATATTACGTTGCCAGTGTTTTAGCCAGGAAGGGCTGCAGAAGTAGTGGAGTGGTGGGGAAGGTCGAGTGAATGTTAGACTGATGGAAAACCAAGGTGGGTTGTAACCTTAGTGACCACTAAACCAGTTCCTAAATTGTAAACCTGTTAGGATGTAATTTTTTTTTTATTATTAGTGAGTAAAAACATTTCACCCGGAGGGAAAAGTCGTGTGATGCTTCCAATTTAATTTCAAATAGGCCTACTGAATGTACCTTTTTTTTGTTATGTTTAGTCTGCCCTTAGATCTTGTATTCCCAAGGGGATACTGCATTATATAAATGTTTTTACTCACATCATTCATACTTTTATGCTATATGTTTATATTAAGGTTTATATTAGAATTGTTTTTCCAAACTTTCAAATCCTATGCAGTCAACCCCTCCCACCAGACAGTTTTCTATGGAAAGAAATTAATATCATAATCTAATCACTATTAATAGTCATTAACTTGTCAAAATGCTCTCCATAGTCTAATATAATTAACCTACTTAGTTATCTTCCCATAAAACTTTGTTAAGGATGACGTAATATTGCATCATGTGAGGCGATCATGCCCCCGGAGGCCCGGGACGTGCTAAAAGTCACGTAGACAAAAATGTTCCCTTATATAGTAATCCAGAGATCAGATTCAATAGATATCTAAATGTCACTTATTTAGCGTCAAAATTAATTTCCTATAAATTGATAACTATTTCACGTCTCAATAATCAATTAATAATAAGATCAAAGGAGGAATATCCTCGAAACCCCCCCCTTCCCCCTTCTCATCTCCCGCCTTTTTCCCAGAGAGCATCATTCGTGGCTCACCCTTGATTGTGTTCGCAGGTGAGTGACATCGCTCTCGAAATCCCTCAATATTTGTGAAATCCAATACCTCTCGCCATTATTATATAGTCCACAATCTTCCCCAGTAGTCTGACAATACATGTAAACTCCTATTGAGATCTATTATAAGTGGATAATATCAATTTCCTTCTCTTAAAGAAGGACAACGTGGTTTCAAAACCGCATGGCCTCCTGTGTCTCCTGTTCCCCTTCAAAATAATATTTCATGGTGTATAATATATATTTTTTATGGTAATTTCTATGTTATTGTGACTGTGTATTAACTTCTGAGTTAAGGAAGTGAATTATCATTCGTGGCTCACCCTTGATTGTGTTCGCAGGGAAAGAATGCCTCCACGACAGTTACACCAATTTCTCATTTACTTTCTTTTGTTTTTGTAGTTAAATGAACGGCTAGAAAGCCACTGCCAAATTTCCAAGTTAAGCTTTAGGAAACTATGTGTCACGTAAGACGGTCTGATAGACCCAGCCCATGTATCCAGGAATAGGAATCGCGTATTCCTACTTAGTGAGGAAGAGTTATACTATGTATGCATAAACAGAAACATTGAGATCATCTTACTTTCGGAAATCCCCTGAGAAAAGGTTCTTTAACTGTTCTCAGGCCCAGTTACAAAATTATAACATTTTTAAGGTGATATTTTTCAGGGAAGGGAGTCAAGGGTATAATGTATACTGTGTGAAGAGCTTGGTATCTCGAGGTGAGATATGTATTGCCAACTCTGTATTTATTTTCTTTTTGAGGAAGGTGAAGTTTTTTCTGCCATGAGCCATTAAGTTGTCTGATACTATAACTAAGCCGTGTTTCTAAGACTCAATGATCAGCCTGTGATATTCAAAGTATACATTAAATAAATAACTCAAGTAAAATCTGAGAAAGTGATTCTGTGTTAATACTAACCTCCGTTTGGTGTGGTAAGGTTAATAGGGAGGTGCTCAACACTCTTGAAAAAAGGATATGAAACAAATCCACGAATCCATGTGTCTTATTGAAACTCAGTCCACTCTACCAAATAACTAAATTGTTAAATCAGTTCCCCCTTTCTTTTCATTGGTCGCCTATATTTCCCTGGTAGTAATTATTTTCTCTTTCGAATATTTTAACTTCCCTTTAGGAAGAAATTAAATTCCCTGAGAATCCCCTAATTCTCATTAAACTTTTGGGGGTGGTGGCAGCTTTCTTTCCTTAATATCCAGGGAAATATCCAACATCAGGAACCATTAATTAATATAATTAATCAAAGTAAATATATTTTTAATTGCCATGAGAGTTCCCCATTCGAAGTTAATTTAATGACAAGGCACCACACTGGTGGTCCTTCAGCAGTGAAGTGAAAGTAAAACAAATTAATTAAATAAAGAATAGAATAACAGAACAACAATTAACAAAATAAATAAATATAAAAAAATAACGCCCCCGTCCCCCCCCCCGGGCACCACAAGTACATCAGTATCTCTCTCTCTCTCTCTCTCTCTCTCTCTCTCTCTCTCTCTCTCTCTCTCTCTCTCTCTCTCTCTCTTCTGTAGTTATAATTTGTGTTTTTTAATAAAATGCGTTGGTGGGAAGTTCATTTTGTATTCTATTTTTAAATAATTCCTTATATATATATATATATATATATATATATATATATATATATATATATATATATATATATATATATATATATATATATATATATATATAAGGAAACAGATATATAAGGATATATAAGGAAACAGCTGGGCGCGTCACTCGTTTGGAGGCATTGCGTCAACATTAATCCGTCATTGCCGGGGGGACGTTGCGTCGGCGTCAATCCGTTGATTTTTTTTCCAAAAAGTTGCGTCTTTTTTTTTCTCGCGTCATTGCAACATTGCGTCGCTGGCGAATACGGTAATCTTAACTAATGAATCTAATTTACGTGAAACGTCATATATATATGATAGAAAATACTATAAAATAGATATTTCATAATTCAATTGATTTTTTATTTATAGTTGATTTATTTTAATAATTTATTAATTTGTTTTTGATATTATTTGGATTATTCAATTAAAAGTAAAACTCAGCCTGATCTATTTTCATTTTATTATACTTATTAGTTACTTAGTTTAGTTAGTTGATTAATTTCATTTTTGTTACTGTATCATAACCATAGTATCACACTAGTACAAACTTGAACTACAAGAGATCCATGTTCCCCTTCATGAACACAAGCTCCTCGAAGTTATTGGCAGTCAAGGAGGACCTCTTGGGTCTTATTATGTCTCCGGCAGTAGAGAAGATGCGTTCCACAGCGGCAGAGCTGGGGAAAATGACGCAAAATTTTATTTGCGACAATGTATTTGCCTTGGAGGAAGTATAAGGGGAGAGGCCCCGTCCCATACCGCTCTACAGCGGGAAGTGAAGCCGAGTGGGCGGAGCCTATCTGGTGGGCGGAGTATACAATTCAACCCAAAACATTGGGAAAGTTTAAGGGAGAGTCGTGCGTTAAAGTTTTCATTTTTGCCTTGATTCCTCAATATATCATGTGATTAGTAATTATTAATTTGTTTGAACGGATACAGCATGAAATGAACTTACAGGATTGAGTGAAAAAAATGACAAAATTGTCTTCCTTTATTCTTTACACTATGAAAAGTAAATATATACTCACGCCTCCTCCGCAAGGATTATCTGTAAATCTTGCTCGTTTATCATCTATACTAAGCATCTACTAAACTTATCATCTCTGAAACTGACTTATATACCCTTCCATGTAGAGCTTCTATGATATACTATATATAAAAAAAGAAAAAAAGTACACAGTAGTCTTGAGGAAAGAAAAAACCCGCCTATGGCCTATGCGGATGTCGGTAGATCGCCAATTATTTCATGTTACCTGCTGATCATATAGTATATATATATATATATATATATATATATATATATATATATATATATATATATATATATATATATATATATATATATATAAAATATATCATATAGTTATATATATATATATATATATATATATATATATATATATATATATATATATATATATATAGATGACGTTAGTGGAGGCCCTGGAATGATTTTAGGGCCCCATGCAAAAAAGGAACCAAAATAGTCAGGCAATCTAATGTTTCAATAAAAAAAAAAAATAGAGGTAAAAGTGCAGAATAAGGCCTTCTGCCCTTTCTTTTTACTCTCCTTCCCTATATAGTATACATAGTGTACTCAACACATCTGAACCAAATCTAACTTAACCTAATCATAACATAACCGTAACATAACATAACATAACATAACCTAGCTTCAAAGACGTTTTGCGAGGTTAATATTGATTTACCCCGCCTGAAACCGTAAGAATATAAGTAAATAAGGAAGCTACAAAAGGCCTTGAGGCCTGCACTAGGTAGTTCCTGTTAATCCTAACCCCCTTATTAACTACACCCACCTCTCATCCGCATTCTCTTAAAACTCCCTATTGTCTGTCCACTAACTACCTGCTGACTTAGTCTGTTCCAATCATCTACCACCCTATTTGTAAACAATTTCTGCCTATTTCTTTATTAAATCTACATTATTCTAGTTTGTAACCATTATTTCTTGTTCTATCCTGACTACTGATCGTAAGAATTTTTCCTACATCCCCTTATTGAAACCTTCACAGATGGGTTGAGTACACTATGTAGACTATGTAGGGAAGGAGAGAAAAAGAAAGGGCAGAAGGCCTCATTCTGCACTTTTACCAAAAAGTTTATGGGAATTAGAAGAGCCAATGATTGCCTCCCATAACTCGACATCCATATCCAAGACTTTTTGCAGAATTTTTCAAGGTTTTGAGAAATTACAATGTGTTAAGGCGTTTACATGTAATGTCAAGACCACTTGCCAAGATGCAATGACTAGGCAAATTCTTGAGAAATTACAATGTGTTAATATTGATTATGAAGATACAAGGAACTATATAGTCCAGTAATTTGATTACTATTTGCTTGTGTAAGTCATAACTGTCAAAGTGAATATTGTAGCAGAGAAGTTTGTATCAAACACGGCAAGATTTATCACATTTGTGACTTTTAATAGTCAATAGTATATGTTCACTGCCCTTCTGATGATACATATAGATCTATGCATTACTTAAATTTGATTTATTCGCATGGAGATCTCACATAAGATAAATTGTGCGTAAAATTATGAAGACAACTCGTCATTACGATTTCCCGCAAATTTTGGCGCGCTCATGATCTAACCCAGTTTTGTAGCATTTCATACAATGATTGTCCGTGAAAATCTCTACATCTTACGGATGAAATGATATTTCTCTATCCTCACTTCTCCTGGTGCAGCCATAGACCGAACAAGCCGGCATAACGACAAAGTATTGAGGTGGGTGAGTGTCGGGGCTCTAGTCAGCAGCGCAATGTTTTGGGTTGACTTGCATAGGTGGGCGGAGCTTATAGCGGCTTCACTCGTGTGACGTCATGGCCTCTCCTGTTATACTTCCTCCAAGGTATTTGCGCCAGCGTCATCGCGACGCTTTTTTTTTTTTTAACTTTAGCGTCATTGCGTTAAGCGTCGATGAAATGGTCGTTCCGTCGTCGAAGCAATGGCGCAACTGGTGACGCAAGTGCCCAGCTCTGTATAATATATATATATATATATATATATATATATATATATATATATATATATATATATTATATATATACATATATATATATATATATATACATATATATATATATATATATATATATATATATATATATATATATATATATATATATATACATATATATATATATACATATATATATATATATATATATATATATATATATATATATATATATATATATATATATATATATATATATAAATTATTTATTTATTTAGTTAGTTTAATTCTGCACGTAAGTATTTATTAATGTGATTACTGTTTTAATAGTAAAGGAATAACAGTAATAGTAATAATCGAAGTATAGTAATTATTCAAGTATTAAGTTGTAGCGGAGGATGTGTCGGCTACATAAGGGTTAGAACAACGACGGCCTTTGGTTTTTGTAGTTTATTGTTGCATTAAATACTTGTTATTATAATTATTTCTTGTTTTTAAGTTCTTTTTATGAGTGATGTGTGAGGGGAGATGTTTTGAATGTCCATATTTATCTCAATGATAACAGCATGAATACTAGCCAATAACACCAAATAAACAAAGTAACACTAGAAAATCAATAAAACAACATAAAATACTTATAAAAAACTTAAAAACAAGAAATAATTATAATAACAATATTTATTTCTTGTTTTAGCCCCGCGGTTTGAATATCCATGTTTATCTCAATGATAACAGCATGAATACTAGCCAATAACACCAAAATAAACAAAGTAACACTACAAAATAAATAAAACAACATAAAACACTTATAAAAACAAGAAATAATTATAATAACAAGTATTTATTGTTTTAGCCCCGCGGTTTATTAGTCGCCATTGTCCACGCCGTAGTTTGTGTTAACAGTGACTCGCCATGTCACATATTTTTGGCCTTATACCGCCTATAGAACTTACCTGGGAGTGTGTGGCGGATAAATTGATAAGAGAAAAGTTTCTCCTCACTGCCTTAGACCTTTATTTAGAGCTGTAAGAAAAGGTAAGAGATTTATTAGTGTTAAAAAAATACTTTTCAAACCCTATTAATTTTGAGGTGAAATCTGCCGTTGAAACACTTATATGGAGGATCAGGACTATGTGAGTATGGGCGTGTGTGTATTTGACTTGGTACAACATCTTTCAAGTAAGGTTAGGTAGATTGTTAGGTTATGTTAGGCTATATAAGCTTTTTACCCCAAAGTTAGGTACGTGTATCTATAACCGAGCACTGAGAATACGGCATTCGTTGGGTTATGGTTAGGTTAGCTTATGTTATGTTAGATTCGGTTCGGTTAGGATAAATTATATAAGCTTTTTATATTATTAGGTAAAACTGGAGAATAGGTCCGTGTCGCGTACAAGCACGAAACTGACATATCAGTTAGAAGACTCGGTAGTGGTTCCAGAAACGTTAAAAAAAAATGAGGTGCTCACTTCTAGTGTGGCCGTAATAGCACTCGAAAGTGTGGCGATCCTCACCAGTTTCTAAGTCCAGCGAGCTCCCTCACCATCACCCCGATTCCCCCCCCTCCCCCCCCATCCCTCCAACAAGCTTGGGGGAGCCTGGGGAATCGGGGTTTTGGGGAGGGATGAAAATTAAGCGAAATATGGCCGTTCAAAATTGAAAAAAAATCGAAAAAAAAAAAAATAAATAAATAAAAATAATCGAAATTTTTTAACCTAACAATCCAGCAGGGGTGGGCGCACTCCCCACTACTAACGTAACCTAACCTAACCTTAACCTAACCTAACCTTACCTTAACCTAACCTAACCTTAACCTAACCTAACCTAACCTGAACCTAACCTAACCAGGGACGCCCCCGCTAGGACATTAACCTAACCTAATCTAGTAGAAGGAGCTGCACCCCCCCCTGGAATTCGTTTTTGCCAATTTACTCCGAAAATATTTGTCCTACAAAAATAACATCCGTATATAAATTTATTGGCCTTGATGAGATCTATGAGATACAAATACAAATGTATAGATATCTCCATTACTTATAATCCGATTTCATTCTATGGCTCAAAATAACGGACTTTTTATGCTCTTTCTTAAGTATTCTATACAACTTTTACGTGTGTGTGTGTGTGTGTGTGTGTGTGTGTTCATTGATTCCTTCATTCTCCTTCCTTCCTTCCTTCCAGGTTCTACAGCTGCAGGGAGATCACTAAGAGAACATCTGTCAGTTCTTAACCAAAGTGTAGCTCATTGCAGTGTAATTATTATATTATGTTCATTATTCCTTCCTTCCATCATTAATTCCTTCATTCTCCTTGCTTCCTTCAGGTTCTACAGCTGCAGGGAGATCACTAAGAGAACATCTGTCAGTTCTTAACCAAAGTGTAGCTCATTGCAGTGTAATTATTATATTATGTTCATTATTCCTTCCTTCCATCATTAATTCCTTCATTCTCCTTGCTTCCTTCAGGTTCTACAGCTGCAGGGAGATCAGCGGGAGAACATCTGTCGGTTCTTAACAAAAGTTGGACTCGTAAAAGCGGAGCAGATCAAAGTGCACGGCTTTTAATGTTCCACCAACCTCCTCCATCACCACCATCTTGTTCAACAACACTCCTCCATCACTATCCTGCTCCATGCTGTCCCTCCACCAATACCACTGCTACTCCACCACCACCACCACCACCGCTTGTTAGGTGAAGGAGGAGGAAACAGAGTAGGTTGAGTGGATGTTGTAATTGTTGATTAATTACCTACCAGTCTAACAGCAATAACATCAACTCTAACTACTACTACTACTACTCTTATTCCTATTAAACTACTATAACTATTACTACTAAAACTCCTACTATAACTACTACTACTATTACTAATTTTACTTCTACAACTACTACTATTTTTCCAGCAGTTTGATTATTTTCAAAACCATTTAATTTTTCAAGCATGTACGTGGAGGATTGCATTGACGTATTCCGAGAGAGAGAATGAGAGAGAGAGAGAGAGAGAGAGAGAGAGAGAGAGAGAGAGAGAGAGAGAGAGAGAGAGAGAGAGAGAGAGAGAGAGATCTTCGGTTATTATTATTATTATTATTCATTTCTTTATTTATTTGTATCTAAAAGGAAAGGAAAATTATGATGTTATTGTTATTATTATTATTATTATTATTATTGTATTTTGTTTAATTATTTCTTGTGGATCGATGACCATTAATATTACTATTATTATTATTGTTATTATTTTATTATTAATGTATATGTGGAATTTATTTTGTTTATATCATGCGTGTGAATTTTTTGCTTCCAGTATCCTTCCTTTCTCTCTCTCTCTCTCTCTCTCTCTCTCTCTCTCTCTCTCTCTCTCTCTCTCTCTCTCTCTCTCTCTCTCTCTCTCTCTCTCTCTATCTCTCTCTCTCTCTCTCTCTCTCTCTCTCTCTCTCTCTCTCTCCCCCTCAATTTCTTCCTTCCATCCATTCATTCCTCCATCTCTCCCTTCTTCCTTCCTTCCCCTCCTTTCCTACCTCTTTTCCTCCCTTCCTCCTTCCTTCCTTCCTTCCTTCCTTCCTTCCTTCCTTCCTACCTTCCTTCCTACCTTCCTTCCTTCCTTCCTTCCTTCCTTCCTTCCTTCCTTCCTTCCTTCCTTCCTCTCTCCTTCCTTCCTGCAGCGAACACACATTTCTTTTCATGTTTGATGGTAACAAGAAATATTGTCTGTCTGTCTGACTGTCTGATGTTCCGATGAAATGATTATAAAGTAAATAATAAAGCCAAGATTGCCATCTATGCGCTTATATTATACCTTCATTATTATTTATTTATTTATTTATTTATTGAAGGAATGGAGAGAGAGAGAGAGAAAAAAAAAATAGCAGACGATTATATATTAATAAAACACAATACAATGATTTCAAACAAATATAATGAACCAAATTAAGTATATAAACCGAAAAAAACATAGCTAAGCACATGAAAAGTGATTTAAATAACATTAGAAGGCATCAAATGGCTCTAAGCTGGTGTAGCTTCTTGCTGGGTTACGTACACACAAAGGTTTAAACAACAGACGTAATATTGCTGCCGAACAGATGAGCAATAATAATAATAATGATAATAACGTGGTAAGAAAATTGAAAAAAATAAATATAATAATAATAATGAAGTGTCAAAGCAGAATCCATGAATTTAAAAGAAATTAGCGTGAACAGATGTTTAAAGTCTTATGATGAGGGGGAGGGAAGGAGGGCGGGAAAACATATCGTACTGGCAGCAATAATAGTAGTGTTAATATATTAAAACTTATATTATACCCATAGGTTAAACTTTTAATTAAACTATATATTAATAATTCTACCTGAATTTATATATATATATATATATATATATATATATATATATATATATATATATGTATTTACAACTTAGTAACACACCAATAACACTATTATTATTATTGCTGCCACGGTGCCGTACGATATGTTTTCCACAGTCTGCGAGCGGAATTTAAACCCTCCGATGAAGTTTTAAACATTCAATGCACAATGAAGGAAGGGAAGGTTATGTCTAAATCTTTGAAAAAACAAATAATAACATAATAATAGCCATTCTAGTTTAGTCTGACTCACAAAATTACGTTTCTAACATATACTTTTTGTTTTTGGCCGAGCTCACCCTTATTATAGGATTATTATATCTTTATTACACTTTATTACACACGATATATTAAATAAAGAACAGGAGACGCCCGTTCTTTAAAGCTATAGTATATATATTCAGATGGAGAGAGAGAGAGAAAAAAAATCATACGAATATATATTAATAAAACACAATACAGTGATTCCAAACAAATATAATTAACTAAAATTATTATATAAACCGAAAAAACATTGCGAAAACACATGAAAAGTGGTTTAAATAACAGAAAACGATGGTAATGGAACGTAATTGTGTCCCGATAGAAAATGTGAAGCCACAAGAAGAAGAGGAAGAATTAGCAATTAGGTGAGATAATGAAACCCTTGAACACTTCCTTCTATGGTGCCCGGCATATCAAGAAAAGAGAAAAGAATGTATCGATTTACAGCAACCCTACAGGGAAAATGTCTGTTCAATAATCGGTGCTTTCCTTTTCAGAGAAAATAATATAGAAAATAAAAAAGAAATTATATATGATATGTGGAAAATAAGAGACAGACATATAAGGAACTAATCAGTGCATATATATACACACACACACACACACACACACACACACACACACACACACACACACACACACACACACACACACGCATACAACCGTTCAAGATCCTGAACTGTTAAGGCGGAGCCGATGCAAAGGCAATTCCGCTGACCATCACCTGAGGTGTATTTGTGGAATGAAAGGAACATTAGATGGATGAAGAGATGCATGAGGATGGTAAACAGGAGTAACATGCAAATTATATGGACATATGGACCGAGTGAGGGAAGACAGGACGAGTATGAGTGGAGAATGTCGCATGAAAGCAGGGAGGGGAATGAGTTGGATGTGAGGAAGTGGGAAAAAGTGATAGACCAAGAGATGAAACGTGTAGGACTGAGTAAATGGAGGAATGAGATGGAGAGAAAGAACACTTTGGAATGGTACAAGGAGAAAGAGACACCAGCGTATGAAAGGTGGTATGATGGAAGCCTGGGTAGCGATCTTCTCTTCCGAGCCAGGGCACAGTGTATGGATGTGAATGTAAGAAACTATAGATGGTCTGAGTCAGGCAGCAAGGTGTGCCAGATGTGTGACATGGGGGAGGACGAGACGGTGGAGCATGTGTTGCTGGAGTGTGACAAGTATAACAGAGAGAGAATGGACATGATGAGGATAGTTCTGAGTGAGATGGGATGTGAAATGAATGTATTGGTTGAAAGGACTGGCAGGGAATGGATGGTGTTGCTGCTGGGTCTGTGTGGGGACACCACGGCATGAATGATTGATGCCGTGAAAATGTTTCTGGAGAAAATATGGAATGTGAGGATTGGTCAGTAGTCTTGTATATATGCTGATATATGAGGTTATGTGTGTTTTTCTTTCTTTTTTCTTTTTGCCTTCCCTTTTTTTCTCTTTACAGGAGCAGCCGTTTCAAAGGCCTGGCCTGTAAACACAGGCCACCTGTAACATCAAGATCAAGATCAAGATCAAGCAGCGAAGGCACAGCTGGTTACTATATCAAAGTCTTATATATCATTAATTTAGTCTTTTCGTCATTCCCATCTTCCTATCAGCCCACGAGGAACATCTATAGTTCAAGGTGAGTCAATTATCTCATCAATATGCTGAGTCAATAGCTAGTGCCACCATTTGCTATGGTCTGACCAGGATGAGCTCGGCAGAACGGTAGCTTTTTGTTTTGGTGGAGGTTAGTTCAGTAATGGGCGTGGGATTTGTATCTGAATATGTGTTTGTGTGGTAAGTGTTTACCATTTTGTGTGGTAAGTGTGATATTGTGTGTGTGTATATATATATGTGTGTGTGTGTGTATGTATACGTGTCGGGACGATTTGTGGGATTATTTTACTTGTTCACAATCATGCTTTAAAAAATTAATGGTTATAATATGACATTATTTGATGCATTCTGAGAAGATTTTCCTTATTACATTTCCTTCGCAAATTCCTAGTTTGGGAGTTATAACGAAAAGTTAGGTTGGATGAAATGCAGACGACAATTTATTTTACACCTGGGATTAGGTTAGCTATGTGTTGCTTTTTCTTTGATAATATAATGTGTTATGTTAATATGATGTGTTAGTGTGTTAATTAAAGATTATTATGTTATGTTATTGTTTTTTTCTCTCTTCACTATTAATATATTCTCTTTCAACCAACAGATGTGGCCGTAAGAGACTTAAAAAGAAAAAGAGAGTGAGAGGGGGAGAGGAGGAGAGTTGAAATTGAAAAGAAAAAAGTGAGAGAGAAGAAAAGGAAATATTACGTCATTAAGCCATCATTGTCATCATTAATTATGGCTGGAAATACAAGACATGTGGTTAATATGGCTAACTCCATTGTAGGGGTGTCTATTCTATCCATGCCTTACTGTTTTAAAGAGGTGAGTGTGTGTGTGTGTGTGTGTGTGTGTGTGTGTGTATAGTAATAGCTATAGTAAGTGAATACAGAGAGAATGAAATTATAATAATAGTAATAATTTGCTTATAATTCTTATTAGTTCTTCTTTGTCATTTTATAATGATTCCATTCATTTATTCATTGCAATCAAACTAATTCCTCTTCCTCCAGGCTGGATTGTTGCTGGGCGTTTTAATGGTTTTGTTCAGCGGAGTAGTGACGAAAAAGACTTGTATGTTTCTGGTCAGAGCGGCTACTATGGCAAGACACCACAGCTATGAATTCCTGGGTGAGTACAAGGCGCAGGAGTAGCCAGTTTTTTTCCTTTAAACAATAAATGAACGAGTATTTTTCCTTCTCTTTCCATCTCTTCCTCTTCCTTGTCAGTTCAGGTTTGAAATCATGAATATTTGTTGCATTAATTACTATTTCTATATTAAGTTTATTTATTTTTATGCTTCTATATAGGAGGATAAACTTGTTTTTATGTCTCTTGCTGGTAATTATTTGAAGTTTTTTTCTCGTGTCCTCTTCTATTTCTGTTGTGTGTGTGTGTGTGTGTGTGTGTGTGTGTGTTTATAAGTAACAAACCCTTTCTTCCCCGCAGCCTTCCACGTGTTCGGAGTGCTCGGTAAACTGGCCGTGGAGCTTTGCATGATATTATTCCTGATTGGAATTTGCATATCCTTCCACGTGGTGATGGGGGACTTGGCACCGGCACTAGCAGCACAAGTACTGGACATACAGAACACTCCTTCACTCAGGGCTACACTACTACTAGGTGAGTGTTACGTTAGGTTACGTAAGGTTAAGTAAAGTTAGGTCAGGTATTAGGTCAGGGCCACACTGCTATTAGGTAAGGGTTAGGTAAAGTTAGGTTAGGTAAGATTAGATGAGGTGTATTTACTATATTTATTGTATGTGTATGTGGTGGTCTGGTGGTTAGCGTGTTGGATATATCAGCTCAGAGTCACAATTTATTTATATTAAGCATTTCTATCTATTCTTTTACCACCATCTTCCCCCAGCCTCTATAAGGATAAATATATATAATTTTAAAAATATATATACCTTTTTATATATAATTTCTTTTAATGTATCTATTTATCTATCTATAATTTATTTTAATGAATATAATATGCTTTTCTATCTTTTTTTTCTTCACCCCACCCCTCCTAGTAGTATTGCCTTTGTGTCTGCTGCGTAAATTGGACAACCTATCATCTATGTCTGCTTGTTCTATTCTGTTCTACTTCTTCTTAATTACTGTGGTAAGTATAATAATGATAATTGTGTCTGTGAGTGTATGAGAGAGAGAAAAAATAACTAACCATTCTTCTCTTGTCATATTTTGGCATTAAAAGCAAAATAAAATAAATAATTAAATAATAATAATAATAGTAATAACTAAATAAATACCTTTTTTCCAGGTCTTTTGGCATGCATTCCCTCGGCTAGTGGACGGCTCTTGGTACCATTCGGCAAGGTTGTGGCGTCCGGCTGGGATGTTACAAGTTTTTCCAATATGTATGCTGGGCCTCTCATGCCAAAGGTTAGTACAGGGGGAAGGGGGCTTAGGTGAGACTGGAAGGAAGGGGACAGACAGACAGACAGACAGACAGGATGAGACCAGGAGGAAGACAGAAGGGAGATAAGCTTGCAAGTTACGGCAAAAATATTTTTTAAGCTTTTGTCCGGCCGGTCCTGAACCAAAATAGTTAATAATTCAATGTATTTATTAACTTGTACATTGTCATTGGTGGTTAGGACTGTGTAAGTCAGAGGTCAGAGGTCAGGAAGCTCTCTCTCTCTTTTATGCTCCCTTGATTTCTTTTTCTTCGTTAATTAAGCCTCTCAAATTATCTATCCCTCCTCCTCCTCCTCCTCCTCCTCCTCCTCCTCCTCCTCCTCCTCCTCCTCCTCCTTCTCCTTCTCCTCCTCCTCCCCCTCCTCCCCTTCCTTCTCCTAACGTAAGTCTATCAGTGACAGAAATTCAAATTTTAGATACAAGACAATTTTAAACAATGTTAATACTTTGGTTTAAACATTAGTAAGGATCAAAAATGTATTGCAAATTAAAAGATGTATAATGTTGATGCAATATTCCAAGGATAATTGAAGAAAATTGATTCTCAATTTTTGGACCCCAAATTTTCCATCTGAAATTAGGTTGAAAAATTTTTTTTGCTAATTTACCCCGAAAATATTATTCCTAGAGCAAAAATGTATAGAACCAAATTTGTTAAGCTTGAATAGTTGTGTATAATTCTCTCTTCACCTATTCAATATTCTCCATAACTTTGGAGAAAATTTAAGTTTAGGGGAAAAAAAAAGATTAATCCTATTTCCCTTCTTAAATCTACAGTTTCCCTCAAATTCCCGTTCACTATAGCTCAAAAGAACGGCCGTATCCTGTTCTTCATTTACTAATATAAACTTCTTTTACTTAAACCTAATAGTTTTCGAGTTATTAAATAAAACATGATTTCTGAAGAAGAAAAAAAGGTATTTATTATTATTACCTTGCAAAATTTTGTGAAAATTTTGACTTTTCAGAATTTCATTAAAATTGATACACAGGGGTTTTCAAACATGCTGATCACGAATCTGGACTCAGTTTTGTGATTACTATCATGTTAAGGATTATTTGAGTGTTGTTTTGTTTAATGTAAATTATTGAAATATCCATTATTTAAAGAGGAAGAGGAGAAGGAGGAAAAGGGAGAGATCAATGATTAGATAGATAAGAGTGTGTATATTAAACCCTATCGTATCCCTTACAGGCATGAACAATCAAGAAATGATAGAGTCCGTCCAATCAGGATATCGAATGGCCGCCTCCGCGCTGTCCTGATGAGCTGTACAAGGCAATGATACACTGCTGGAACAAAGATCCAGACCACCGACCAACATTTGACTTCCTCCATCACTTCTTTGACGATTTCCAAGTATACTGAGGTTTTATTCCTGACCGGTTTCGCTAACAGCTTCTTCTTCTTCCTCTGAAGAAGCTGTTAGCGAAACCGGTCAGGAATAAAACTTCAGTATACAGTGTGTTTCTTTCTCCACAACCCACAACTGTCAAGATGTCTACACAATTATTATTATTATTATTATTACCATTATGTTGCAACACTGTTATGTATGTAGTTTTCTTAGATCTAATATATTTCAGTATTTATATATGTGAAGTTAATATAAAAGAATAATTAGGAGATATCAGTAGTTATTTAATATTAAAGAAGTCTTTTACATGAACCTCATAGCTTTTGAGTTATTTAATCAAACATAATTTCTTTTTTTTAAATCTAGGTTTCATCCTTGCAAATTTCAAGATTATTTGAGGTTATTTTAGGTGATTTAAGGTAATCTGAAGATTATTTTAGGTCAAAAAGGATGATAATTCTAGGTAGTTTTACGTCAATAAAGATAATATTAGATCACCACAATCCTTCCCCAGAGTCCCATCAGCTCCCTGGGAAGCCTCCTAGGTTAAGTTAGGTTACCGTCTTCCTCTGTTCCCCCGGAGTTAGGTTAGGTAAGGTTGTGTACTGACCACCACCACCACTACCCTTAATCACCCGTTCTCTCCTGTTCCCCCAGAGTCGCATCAGCTCTCGTGCCGACCCCCGTTAGAGATCTGTGTAGCACACACCCGCCAACGCCTCACTCTAATGTCTCGCTCTGGTCTGGGGTCGTGTGCTTTCTCAAGTGTGGATACAGTTCTGGGCACAGCGGGCCAGCATCCTTCTACTACTACTGCTCCTAATACCACTACTAACTCCACTACAAAGTCTACTACTATTACTACTACTACTGCTGCTGCTGCTACTACTGCTACTGCTGCTGCTGCTGCTACCCTTCAACACCACCACCACCTCCACCACCTTCATCACCAAGATCAGTGATAGTTAATTGTTGGGGTTGATTATAGTGATTAAGTATAATTAGTTGTTAATAATGAGGTTTTTTATTATTATTATTATTAATTTTTTTTATATGCTATGATAGTTTGATGTGATTTTTTTTTTTTTTTTTTTTTTTTTTTCTGCCCCTTGTGACCTTTTCTGCCCAATTCCTGTGACCTTTTCCATCCTGGAGTGTGTGTGTGTGTGTGTGTGGTTCTTGATGCTTAAGATTCTGATAGTGAAAGAAAAAGTATGAACGAAATATTAAGAAAAAACCCATAAATATAGCTCACTTTTATTGTATCTCTCTCTCTCTCTCTCTCTCTCTCTCTCTCTCTCTCTCTCTCTCTCTCTCTCTCTCTCTCTCTCTCTCTCTCTCTCTCTCTCTCTCTCTCTCTCTCTCTCTCTCTCTCTCTCTCTCTCTCTCTCTCTCTCTCTCTCTCTCTCATAATAAACACCTCCATGTGTGTGTGTGTGTACTAATATTTATTTTAATCAATATTTTGTTAACATTTTGTAATTCAATTCATTAATCAACAATACATTTATGTATGCTATTTACACACACACACACACACACACACACAGATATATATATATATATATATATATATATATATATATATATATATATATATATATATATATATATATATATATATATATATATATTGATAATTTCATAACAAATAAATAAATGAATTGATACAAAAATTATATAAAAAGTTATACTACTCCAAGATTTTTGTTGTGAATACCAAAAGAAAAATGAATATATATATATATATATATATATATATATATATATATATATATATATATATATATATATATATATATATATATATATATATATATTATTACACTGAGACTACTACTACTACTACAATATTTCTATGTAATAAATAGTTCATATATATATATATATATATATATATATATATATATATATATATATATATATATATATATATATATATATATACATATATATATATATATGTATATATATATATGTGTGTGTTCGAAATAACGTGAAAAAAAGAATACAACAATAATCATAATTGCTATTTTATTGACATCGATTATATATTTTGGCTGAGGTGACGGTCTGGGGGTCACAGGGGATGGTGGTAAACATTCCCGTGTCGCCTAGATCAGCTGGGTTGAGGAACAGCTGAATGTTTCTGCGGCAGCAGCAAATCCTTTGGACTTGCAAGACGTCTGCTTTGTACGAGTCATGGCGACGATTTCACAGAGCCCGTCATGTTTATTTACAGTGAATGAAAACAGTGTAGACAAACTGCTGCTTGTGTGTGTTTGTAGTGGCGGGGTTAGATGACGGAGGTGACGACGCAGTAAGACAGGGTAAGTGCTATATTCTCCTTCATGAATTAATATGGCTTAAGTTTTTGTATTAATGGTATTGACAAGTGCGGTTAAGGGTTTGGTTAAAGTTCTAGTTTCTGCCCATAAGCCGCATTTTTGTCGTCCACGGCTTCGAAGATTGTCTTCAGTAAACCCAAGTCAATCCCGCCTGGCGCGTTTTTGTCGTCCACTTTCGGCTTGGAGGATACCAAGACAGTTCCAAGCCGAGGAGACTCGACTTCGAAGACTGCTCTGGAGGTGTCTTGGGAGACGGATTTCAGCTTGCAAACCGGATTTCCATGAAAAACACCGACAAAAAGGGAATATGGCGGCCCAGAGAGAGTAAATAGTTACTTATTTGAGTAAAATATACTGATTCCCACCCTAATTGTCGGAAATGACGCCACCTTAGTAGAAAAATAGTGCGTTGAATACACAAATGTGATAATACTGTGTGGTAAAGCGGTAAAGCACAACCTTAATCAGCGTAAAGCATAGCTTTAATCAGGGTAAAGCATAGCTTTATCCTGATTAATGCCAGTAATGTCATGAAATGAGTATGTGGCGTACTATCTATAATAGCACAGCTTACAGGTACGGCAGCCGTAACTAAGTGCTCGCTTAGATACGGCACGTGCCTATCTTTGGGGTAATAAAATATGAATAGCTTATATAACCATACCTAAACAAACATAACATAACATAACATAATCTAACCATAACCTAACGAATGCTGTATCCTTATAGTGCTCGCTTATAGATACGACACGAGCCTAACTTTGGGATAATAAAATATAAAGAAGCTTATATAACCTAACATAACATTACCTAACCTAATCTAAACATAACCTAACGAATGTTGTATCTTCATAGTGCTCGCTTATAGATATGGCATGTGCCTAAGTAAAAAGCTTATATAACCGAGCCTAACTGAACTAAACCGTACCTAACAACATAATCAACCTAACATGAAAGATGCTTTACTAGGTAAATAATAAGGCACAGGCCATACTAATAGTGGCTGACAACGTATCTCCAAGCACTTCGATCTATAATTTGTCAGTTTCCAGGTGTTCAAGATACGAGTTTAGTACATTGAAACAACAGTGCTTGATGATGAATATGTAGATGTTAGAAGTTATCATAGAGCAAGGGCAATTAGAAAACATTTAGGTGAACACAAGTCATTTTCTTTCGTAGCCACACGCCATTCTGGTGAAGATGTAAAAAATTAACAAATAAAATAACTTTGTTAGCATAACTTTCCCAGAGCTGCAGTTCAATAAGCCTAACCAAAACTAACCAAACCTAACGTAACCGAACCAAACAAAACCTAACTTAACCTAACCTAAAATTAATCGGTTTTTTTTTTCTAATTCAGCGGCATAACTGTTAGATATGACCTTAACAAGTTTCTGAGGTTGAATTTGCAGTGCATACAAAAGGTAAGGAGATATCGAATAGGTCATCTTACGAATCTTTACTGATAATAGGTCTGTAGACTACACATTAAATGACACTACCTTAGGAAGATAATATAGTGAGAGGGACTTTTGGGAGTTCAAGTAAGCAGTGACTTGCAGCCCAGGGAAGTGTATTATAGTTAGACATAGATAAATAGAAAGATACTGGGATTTATTGGTAGGTGTGTGACAAATAGAAGTTCTGAGGTCATTCTGAGGTTGTATTTAACACTAGTAAGACCCCACTTAGATTTTGCAGCTTAGTTTTGGTTATATACTTTGTTGGATTATTTTTGGCGCGGACATTAATTTCGGCAACCATAACAAAAAGGAAATTAATATGTCGCCAAATAATTTCAAATAAAAGCACAGTAGCTACGTTTTACTTTTAATAAAGTTTTTTAGGAAAGTTTGCAAGCCAGATAATAATATTTCGGCACCAAGTCAAGAAAAAGTGTTTTTGTGGTGGCCACAGATTGGGCCCAAGACGGCCCCAAGACGTTCTTCGAAACCCAATCCCGCGCGTGGACGACAAAAATGCGGCTATAGTCTCCCCTCACCTCCTCCAACAAGCTTGGGGACCTGGTGGGAATGCGGGGTTTCGGGTGGGATACATGAAATGCGTATTTTTTGCGTAAAGAGGATGAAATTTTCAGCTAAAAATGTACGGAAGTATCACTGCAAGTTTCTTAAATTCCCTAAATGGTAGTGCTTTACGAAACTTGCAGTGAAACCTCCGTACATTTTTGGCTGGCCATTTCATCCCCTTTACGCAAAAAAATACGCATTTGCGACGCATTTCATGTACCCCACCCGAAACCCCGCATTCCCACCAGGGGGTGGATTCAGGAAATACTTATTGCGGCAATAACTGTCCCGGTAGCAAGATAACGCCAAGTTTAGATTCAGGAAAGGGCTAACGCCAGACAGTGACGTCACAAACTCCAGAAAATGTGTTAGACTCCGGCCATAACTTACTACTGGTTTAACCCAGTAGTAACTTTGTCTATTTTCTGTTTTCGTGCGTGAAATGAAAGAAAATTACGTTTAAAACATTATTATATAGTTATACATTAAACAGTTCTACTTTAAATAGTTCTACAGACATTGGGTGCAAAAAAAAAACTACGATCTAATGAAACGTTCGTCTGGCAGCAGTGATGCCCCCGGCAGCTTTCCCCGTGTCTCTCTCTCTCTCTCTCTCTCTCTCTCTCTCTCTCTCTCTCTCTCTCTCTCTCTCTCTCTCTCTCTCTCTCTCTGTATGTGTATATGCATTGTATGTATGAAGTACTTTGATTTGTGTCTACGCTTATATTGTATGTGTATGTATGTAAAATATGCATGTACGTGTGTATGTAGGTATGTATGTATGTATGTTCATGTGTGTATGCAGGTATATGTATGTATAAATTAATGTATATATGTGTTTGTACGTATGTGTGTATGCATGTATGTATGTATGTATGGATGGATGGATGGATGTACGTATGTATGTAAGAATTACATTTATGTTTATTTGTATGTGTGTGTATGTATTTAATATTAATTGTGTCTATGAATGTGTTTGTATGTATGATGACACTATATTTGTGATTTTGTTATGTTGGTTATATGTTCACAAATGTGCGTATGTTTCTGTGTATATATATACTGAATTTGGTTTCTTAGATTATGTGTGTATATTAATGTATGCATATGTTTATGGGTAAAATGTATATTCTACAATGGATTATATTTAGAAGGTCTTTAGTTTGTGAAACATTGGCGTGCGTTTATGTTTATATTTTTTCAAAACTGATCAGGTCTGTATAAAAGTTGCTGCTTAACAGACCTAGCCTGATTGCAGAAATTATTGTATATTAATATATTGTAAAAACACAAAAAAAAGGCCAATAAATATCAGTATATGAGTATCTCTCTCTCTCTCTCTCTCTCTCTCTCTCTCTCTCTCTCTCTCTCTCTCTCTCTCTCTCTCTCTCTCTCTCTCTCTCTCTCTCTCTCTCTCTATTCTGTAGTTATAATTTGTGTTTTTTAATAAAATGCGTTGGTGGGAAGTTCATTTTGTATTCTATTTTTAAATAATTCCTTATATATATATATATATATATATATATATATATATATATATATATATATATATATATATATAAGGAAACAGATATATAAGGATATATAAGGAAACAGCTGGGCGCGTCACTCGTTTGGAGGCATTGCGTCAACATTAATCCGTCATTGCCGGGGGGACGTTGCGTCGGCGTCAATCCGTCGATTTTTTTTCCAAAAAGTTGCGTCTTTTTTTTTCTCGCGTCATTGCAACATTGCGTCGCTGGCGAATACGGTAATCTTAACTAATGAATCTAATTTACGTGAAACGTCATATATATATGATAGAAAATACTATAAAATAGATATTTCATAATTCAATTGATTTTTTATTTATAGTTGATTTATTTTAATAATTTATTAATTTGTTTTTGATATTATTTGGATTATTCAATTAAAAGTAAAACTCAGCCTGATCTATTTTCATTTTATTATACTTATTAGTTACTTAGTTTAGTTAGTTGATTAATTTCATTTTTGTTACTGTATCATAACCATAGTATCACACTAGTACAAACTTGAACTACAAGAGATCCATGTTCCCCTTCATGAACACAAGCTCCTCGAAGTTATTGGCAGTCAAGGAGGACCTCTTGGGTCTTATTATGTCTCCGGCAGTAGAGAAGATGCGTTCCACAGCGGCAGAGCTGGGGAAAATGACGCAAAATTTTATTTGCGACAATGTATTTGCCTTGGAGGAAGTATAAGGGGAGAGGCCCCGTCCCATACCGCTCTACAGCGGGAAGTGAAGCCGAGTGGGCGGAGCCTATCTGGTGGGCGGAGTATACAATTCAACCCAAAACATTGGGAAAGTTTAAGGGAGAGTCGTGCGTTAAAGTTTTCATTTTTGCCTTGATTCCTCAATATATCATGTGATTAGTAATTATTAATTTGTTTGAACGGATACAGCATGAAATGAACTTACAGGATTGAGTGAAAAAAATGACAAAATTGTCTTCCTTTATTCTTTACACTATGAAAAGTAAATATATACTCACGCCTCCTCCGCAAGGATTATCTGTAAATCTTGCTCGTTTATCATCTATACTAAGCATCTACTAAACTTATCATCTCTGAAACTGACTTATATACCCTTCCATGTAGAGCTTCTATGATATACTATATATAAAAAAAGAAAAAAAGTACACAGTAGTCTTGAGGAAAGAAAAAACCCGCCTATGCGGATGTCGGTAGATCGCCAATTATTCATGTTACCTGCTGATCATATAGTATATATATATATATATATATATATATATATATATATATATATATATATATATATATATATATATATATATAAATATATCATATAGTTATATATATATATATATATATATATATATATATATATATATATATATATATATATATATATAGATGACGTTAGTGGAGGCCCTGGAATGATTTTAGGGCCCCATGCAAAAAAGGAACCAAAATAGTCAGGCAATCTAATGTTTCAATAAAAAAAAAAAATAGAGGTAAAAGTGCAGAATAAGGCCTTCTGCCCTTTCTTTTTACTCTCCTTCCCTATATAGTATACATAGTGTACTCAACACATCTGAACCAAATCTAACTTAACCTAATCATAACATAACCGTAACATAACATAACATAACATAACCTAGCTTCAAAGACGTTTTGCGAGGTTAATATTGATTTACCCCGCCTGAAACCGTAAGAATATAAGTAAATAAGGAAGCTACAAAAGGCCTTGAGGCCTGCACTAGGTAGTTCCTGTTAATCCTAACCCCCTTATTAACTACACCCACCTCTCATCCGCATTCTCTTAAAACTCCCTATTGTCTGTCCACTAACTACCTGCTGACTTAGTCTGTTCCAATCATCTACCACCCTATTTGTAAACCAATTTCTGCCTATTTCTTTATTAAATCTACATTATTCTAGTTTGTAACCATTATTTCTTGTTCTATCCTGACTACTGATCGTAAGAATTTTTCCTACATCCCCCTTATTGAAACCTTCACAGATGGGTTGAGTACACTATGTAGACTATGTAGGGAAGGAGAGAAAAAGAAAGGGCAGAAGGCCTCATTCTGCACTTTTACCAAAAAGTTTATGGGAATTAGAAGAGCCAATGATTGCCTCCCATAACTCGACATCCATATCCAAGACTTTTTGCAGAATTTTTCAAGGTTTTGAGAAATTACAATGTGTTAAGGCGTTTACATGTAATGTCAAGACCACTTGCCAAGATGCAATGACTAGGCAAATTCTTGAGAAATTACAATGTGTTAATATTGATTATGAAGATACAAGGAACTATATAGTCCAGTAATTTGATTACTATTTGCTTGTGTAAGTCATAACTGTCAAAGTGAATATTGTAGCAGAGAAGTTTGTATCAAACACGGCAAGATTTATCACATTTGTGACTTTTAATAGTCAATAGTATATGTTCACTGCCCTTCTGATGATACATATAGATCTATGCATTACTTAAATTTGATTTATTCGCATGGAGATCTCACATAAGATAAATTGTGCGTAAAATTATGAAGACAACTCGTCATTACGATTTCCCGCAAATTTTGGCGCGCTCATGATCTAACCCAGTTTTGTAGCATTTCATACAATGATTGGCCGTGAAAATCTCTACATCTTACGGATGAAATGATATTTCTCTATCCTCACTTCTCCTGGTGCAGCCATAGACCGAACAAGCCGGCATAACGACAAAGTATTGAGGTGGGTGAGTGTCGGGGCTCTAGTCAGCAGCGCAATGTTTTGGGTTGACTTGCATAGGTGGGCGGAGCTTATAGCGGCTTCACTCGTGTGACGTCATGGCCTCTCCTGTTATACTTCCTCCAAGGTATTTGCGCCAGCGTCATCGCGACGCTTTTTTTTTTTTTAACTTTAGCGTCATTGCGTTAAGCGTCGATGAAATGGTCGTTCCGTCGTCGAAGCAATGGCGCAACTGGTGACGCAAGTGCCCAGCTCTGTATAATATATATATATATATATATATATATATATATATATATATATATATATATATATATATATATACATATATATATATATATATATACATATATATATATATATATATATATATATATATATATATATATATATATATATATATATATATATATACATATATATATATATACATATATATATATATATATATATATATATATATATATATATATATATATATATATATAAATTATTTATTTATTTAGTTAGTTTAATTCTGCACGTAAGTATTTATTAATGTGATTACTGTTTTAATAGTAAAGGAATAACAGTAATAGTAATAATCGAAGTATAGTAATTATTCAAGTATTAAGTTGTAGCGGAGGATGTGTCGGCTACATAAGGGTTAGAACAACGACGGCCTTTGGTTTTTGTAGTTTATTGTTGCATTAAATACTTGTTATTATAATTATTTCTTGTTTTTAAGTTCTTTTTATGAGTGATGTGTGAGGGGAGATGTTTTGAATGTCCATATTTATCTCAATGATAACAGCATGAATACTAGCCAATAACACCAAAATAAACAAAGTAACACTAGAAAATCAATAAAACAACATAAAATACTTATAAAAAACTTAAAAACAAGAAATAATTATAATAACAATATTTATTTCTTGTTTTAGCCCCGCGGTTTGAATATCCATGTTTATCTCAATGATAACAGCATGAATACTAGCCAATAACACCAAAATAAACAAAGTAACACTACAAAATAAATAAAACAACATAAAACACTTATAAAAAACAAGAAATAATTATAATAACAAGTATTTATTGTTTTAGCCCCGCGGTTTATTAGTCGCCATTGTCCACGCCGTAGTTTGTGTTAACAGTGACTCGCCATGTCACATATTTTTGGCCTTATACCGCCTATAGAACTTACCTGGGAGTGTGTGGCGGATAAATTGATAAGAGAAAAGTTTCTCCTCACTGCCTTAGACCTTTATTTAGAGCTGTAAGAAAAGGTAAGAGATTTATTAGTGTTAAAAAAATACTTTTCAAACCCTATTAATTTTGAGGTGAAATCTGCCGTTGAAACACTTATATGGAGGATCAGGACTATGTGAGTATGGGCGTGTGTGTATTTGACTTGGTACAACATCTTTCAAGTAAGGTTAGGTAGATTGTTAGGTTATGTTAGGCTATATAAGCTTTTTACCCCAAAGTTAGGTACGTGTATCTATAACCGAGCACTGAGAATACGGCATTCGTTGGGTTATGGTTAGGTTAGCTTATGTTATGTTAGATTCGGTTCGGTTAGGATAAATTATATAAGCTTTTTATATTATTAGGTAAAACTGGAGAATAGGTCCGTGTCGCGTACAAGCACGAAACTGACATATCAGTTAGAAGACTCGGTAGTGGTTCCAGAAACGTTAAAAAAAAATGAGGTGCTCACTTCTAGTGTGGCCGTAATAGCACTCGAAAGTGTGGCGATCCTCACCAGTTTCTAAGTCCAGCGAGCTCCCTCACCATCACCCCGATTCCCCCCCCTCCCCCCCCATTCCCTCCAACAAGCTTGGGGGAGCCTGGGGAATCGGGGTTTTGGGGAGGGATGAAAATTAAGCGAAATATGGCCGTTCAAAATTGAAAAAAAATCGAAAAAAAAAAAATAAATAAATAAAAATAATCGAAATTTTTTAACCTAACAATCCAGCAGGGGTGGGCGCACTCCCCACTACTAACGTAACCTAACCTAACCTTAACCTAACCTAACCTTACCTTAACCTAACCTAACCTTAACCTAACCTAACCTAACCTGAACCTAACCTAACCAGGGACGCCCCCGCTAGGACATTAACCTAACCTAATCTAGTAGAAGGAGCTGCACCCCCCCTGGAATTCGTTTTTGCCAATTTACTCCGAAAATATTTGTCCTACAAAAATAACATCCGTATATAAATTTATTGGCCTTGATGAGATCTATGAGATACAAATACAAATGTATAGATATCTCCATTACTTATAATCCGATTTCATTCTACTATGGCTCAAAATAACGGACTTTTTATGCTCTTTCTTAAGTATTCTATACAACTTTTACGTGTGTGTGTGTGTGTGATTCATTGATTCCTTCATTCTCCTTCCTTCCTTCCTTCAGGTTCTACAGCTGCAGGGAGATCACTAAGAGAACATCTGTCAGTTCTTAACCAAAGTGTAGCTCATTGCAGTGTAATTATTATATTATGTTCATTATTCCTTCCTTCCATCATTAATTCCTTCATTCTCCTTGCTTCCTTCAGGTTCTACAGCTGCAGGGAGATCAGCGGGAGAACATCTGTCGGTTCTTAACAAAAGTTGGACTCGTAAAAGCGTAGCAGATCAAAGTGCACGGCTTCTAATGTTCCACCAACCTCCTCCATCACCACCATCTTGTTCAACAACACTCCTCCATCACTATCCTGCTCCATGCTGTCCCTCCACCAATACCACTGCTACTCCACCACCACCACCACCACCGCTTGTTAGGTGAAGGAGGAGGAAACAGAGTAGGTTGAGTGGATGTTGTAATTGTTGATTAATTACCTACCAGTCTAACAGCAATAACATCAACTCTAACTACTACTACTACTACTCTTATTCCTATTAAACTACTATAACTATTACTACTAAAACTCCTACTATAACTACTACTACTATTACTAATTTTACTTCTACAACTACTACTATTTTTCCAGCAGTTTGATTATTTTCAAAACCATTTAATTTTTCAAGCATGTACGTGGAGGATTGCATTGACGTATTCCGAGAGAGAGAGAGAGAGAGAGAGAGAGAGAGAGAGAGAGAGAGAGAGAGAGAGAGAGAGAGAGAGAGAGAGAGAGATCTTCGGTTATTATTATTATTATTATTCATTTCTTTATTTATTTGTATCTAAAAGGAAAGGAAAATTATGATGTTATTGTTATTATTATTATTATTATTATTATTGTATTTTGTTTAATTATTTCTTGTGGATCGATGACCATTAATATTACTATTATTATTATTGTTATTATTTTATTATTAATGTATATGTGGAATTTATTTTGTTTATATCATGCGTGTGAATTTTTTGCTTCCAATATCCTTCCTTTCTCTCTCTCTCTCTCTCTCTCTCTCTCTCTCTCTCTCTCTCTCTCTCTCTCTCTCTCTCTCTCTCTCTCTCTCTCTCTCTCTCTCTCTCTCTCTCTCTCTCTCTCTCTCTCTCTCTCTCTCTCTCTCTCTCTCTCTCTCTCTCTCTCTCTCTCTCTCTCTCTCTCTCTCTCTCTCTCTCTCTCTCTCTCTCTCTCTCTCCCCCTCAATTTCTTCCTTCCATCCATTCATTCCTCCATCTCTCCCTTCTTCCTTCCTTCCCCTCCTTTCCTACCTCTTTTCCTCCCTTCCTCCTTCCTTCCTTCCTTCCTTCCTTCCTTCCTTCCTACCTTCCTTCCTACCTTCCTTCCTTCCTTCCTTCCTTCCTTCCTTCCTCTCTCCTTCCTTCCTGCAGCGAACACACATTTCTTTTCATGTTTGATGGTAACAAGAAATATTGTCTGTCTGTCTGACTGTCTGATGTTCCGATGAAATGATTATAAAGTAAATAATAAAGCCAAGATTGCCATCTATGCGCTTATATTATACCTTCATTATTATTTATTTATTTATTTATTTATTGAAGGAATGGAGAGAGAGAGAGAGAAAAAAAAAATAGCAGACGATTATATATTAATAAAACACAATACAATGATTTCAAACAAATATAATGAACCAAATTAAGTATATAAACCGAAAAAAACATAGCTAAACACATGAAAAGTGATTTAAATAACATTAGAAGGCATCAATCAAATGGCTCTAAGCTGGTGTAGCTTCTTGCTGGGTTACGTACACACAAAGGTTTAAACAACAGACGTAATATTGCTGCCGAACAGATGAGCAATAATAATAATAATGATAATAACGTGGTAAGAAAATTGAAAAACATAAATATAATAATAATAATGAAGTGTCAAAGCAGAATCCATGAATTTAAAAGAAATTAGCGTGAACAGATGTTTAAAGTCTTATGATGAGGGGGAGGGAAGGAGGGCGGGAAAACATATCGTACTGGCAGCAATAATAGTAGTGTTAATATATTAAAACTTATATTATACCCATAGGTTAAACTTTTAATTAAACTATATATCAATAATTCTACCTGAATCTATATATATATATATATATATATATATATATATATATATATATATATATATATATATGTATTTACAACTTAGTAACACACCAATAACACTATTATTATTATTGCTGCCACGGTGCCGTACGATATGTTTTCCACAGTCTGCGAGCGGAATTTAAACCCTCCGATGAAGTTTTAAACATTCAATGCACAATGAAGGAAGGGAAGGTTATGTCTAAATCTTTGAAAAAACAAATAATAACATAATAATAGCCATTCTAGTTTAGTCTGACTCACAAAATTACGTTTCTAACATATACTTTTTGTTTTTGGCCGAGCTCACCCTTATTATAGGATTATTATATCTTTATTACACTTTATTACACACGATATATTAAATAAAGAACAGGAGACGCCCGTTCTTTAAAGCTATAGTATATATATTCAGATGGAGAGAGAGAGAGAAAAAAAATCATACGAATATATATTAATAAAACACAATACAGTGATTCCAAACAAATATAATTAACTAAAATTATTATATAAACCGAAAAAACATTGCGAAAACACATGAAAAGTGGTTTAAATAACAGAAAACGATGGTAATGGAACGTAATTGTGTCCCGATAGAAAATGTGAAGCCACAAGAAGAAGAGGAAGAATTAGCAATTAGGTGAGATAATGAAACCCTTGAACACTTCCTTCTATGGTGCCCGGCATATCAAGAAAAGAGAAAAGAATGTATCGATTTACAGCAACCCTACAGGGAAAATGTCTGTTCAATAATCGGTGCTTTCCTTTTCAGAGAAAATAATATAGAAAATAAAAAAGAAATTATATATGATATGTGGAAAATAAGAGACAGACATATAAGGAACTAATCAGTGCATATATATACACACACACACACACACACACACACACACACACACACACACACACACACACACACACACACACACACACACACGCATACAACCGTTCAAGATCCTGAACTGTTAAGGCGGAGCCGATGCAAAGGCAATTCCGCTGACCATCACCTGAGGTGTATTTGTGGAATGAAAGGAACATTAGATGGATGAAGAGATGCATGAGGATGGTAAACAGGAGTAACATGCAAATTATATGGACATATGGACCGAGTGAGGGAAGACAGGACGAGTATGAGTGGAGAATGTCGCATGAAAGCAGGGAGGGGAATGAGTTGGATGTGAGGAAGTGGGAAAAAGTGATAGACCAAGAGATGAAACGTGTAGGACTGAGTAAATGGAGGAATGAGATGGAGAGAAAGAACACTTTGGAATGGTACAAGGAGAAAGAGACACCAGCGTATGAAAGGTGGTATGATGGAAGCCTGGGTAGCGATCTTCTCTTCCGAGCCAGGGCACAGTGTATGGATGTGAATGTAAGAAACTATAGATGGTCTGAGTCAGGCAGCAAGGTGTGCCAGATGTGTGACATGGGGGAGGACGAGACGGTGGAGCATGTGTTGCTGGAGTGTGACAAGTATAACAGAGAGAGAATGGACATGATGAGGATAGTTCTGAGTGAGATGGGATGTGAAATGAATGTATTGGTTGAAAGGACTGGCAGGGAATGGATGGTGTTGCTGCTGGGTCTGTGTGGGGACACCACGGCACGAATGATTGATGCCGTGAAAATGTTTCTGGAGAAAATATGGAATGTGAGGATTGGTCAGTAGTCTTGTATATATGCTGATATATGAGGTTATGTGTGTTTTTCTTTCTTTTTTCTTTTTGCCTTCCCTTTTTTTCTCTTTACAGGAGCAGCCGTTTCAAAGGCCTGGCCTGTAAACACAGGCCACCTGTAACATCAAGATCAAGATCAAGATCAAGCAGCGAAGGCACAGCTGGTTACTATATCAAAGTCTTATATATCATTAATTTAGTCTTTTCGTCATTCCCATCTTCCTATCAGCCCACGAGGAACATCTATAGTTCAAGGTGAGTCAATTATCTCATCAATATGCTGAGTCAATAGCTAGTGCCACCATTTGCTATGGTCTGACCAGGATGAGCTCGGCAGAACGGTAGCTTTTTGTTTTGGTGGAGGTTAGTTCAGTAATGGGCGTGGGATTTGTATCTGAATATGTGTTTGTGCGGTAAGTGTTTACCATTTTGTGTGGTAAGTGTGATATTGTGTGTGTGTATATATATATATATATGTGTGTGTGTGTGTGTGTGTGTGTGTATGTATACGTGTCGGGACGATTTGTGGGATTATTTTACTTGTTCACAATCATGCTTTAAAAAATTAATGGTTATAATATGACATTGTTTGATGCATTCTGAGAAGATTTTCCTTATTACATTTCCTTCGCAAATTCCTAGTTTGGGAGTTATAACGAAAAGTTAGGTTGGATGAAATGCAGACGACAATTTATTTTACACCTGGGATTAGGTTAGCTATGTGTTGCTTTTTCTTTGATAATATAATGTGTTATGTTAATATGATGTGTTAGTGTGTTAATTAAAGATTATTATGTTATGTTATTGTTTTTTTCTCTCTTCACTATTAATATATTCTCTTTCAACCAACAGATGTGGCCGTAAGAGACTTAAAAAGAAAAAGAGAGTGAGAGGGGGAGAGGAGGAGAGTTGAAATTGAAAAGAAAAAAGTGAGAGAGAAGAAAAGGAAATATTACGTCATGAAGCCATCATTGTCATCATTAATTATGGCTGGAAATACAAGACATGTGGTTAATATGGCTAACTCCATTGTAGGGGTGTCTATTCTATCCATGCCTTACTGTTTTAAAGAGGTGAGTGTGTGTGTGTGTGTGTGTGTGTGTGTGTGTGTGTGTGTATAGTAATAGCTATAGTAAGTGAATACAGAGAGAATGAAATTATAATAATAGTAATAATTTGCTTATAATTCTTATTAGTTCTTCTTTGTCATTTTATAATTATTCCATTCATTTATTCATTGCAATCAAACTAATTCCTCTTCCTCCAGACTGGATTGTTGCTGGGCGTTTTAATGGTTTTGTTCAGCGGAGTAGTGACGAAAAAGACTTGTATGTTTCTGGTCAGAGCGGCTACTATGGCAAGACACCACAGCTATGAATTCCTGGGTGAGTACAAGGCGCAGGAGTAGCCAGTTTTTTTCCTTTAAACAATAAATGAACGAGTATTTTTCCTTCTCTTTCCATCTCTTCCTCTTCCTTGTCAGTTCAGGTTTGAAATCATGAATATTTGTTGCATTAATTACTATTTCTATATTAAGTTTATTTATTTTTATGCTTCTATATAGGAGGATAAACTTGTTTTTATGTCTCTTGCTGGTAATTATTTGAAGTTTTTTTCTCGTGTCCTCTTCTATTTCTGTTGTGTGTGTGTGTGTGTGTGTGTGTGTGTGTGTGTGTGTGTGTGTGTGTGTGTGTGTTATAAGTAACAAACCCTTTCTTCCCCGCAGCCTTCCACGTGTTCGGAGTGCTCGGTAAACTGGCCGTGGAGCTTTGCATGATATTATTCCTGATTGGAATTTGCATATCCTTCCACGTGGTGATGGGGGACTTGGCACCGGCACTAGCAGCACAAGTACTGGACATACAGAACACTCCTTCACTCAGGGCTACACTACTACTAGGTGAGTGTTACGTTAGGTTACGTAAGGTTAAGTAAAGTTAGGTCAGGTATTAGGTCAGGGCCACACTGCTATTAGGTAAGGGTTAGGTAAAGTTAGGTTAGGTAAGATTAGATGAGGTGTATTTACTATATTTATTGTATGTGTATGTGGTGGTCTGGTGGTTAGCGTGTTGGATATATCAGCTCAGAGTCACAATTTATTTATATTAAGCATTTCTATCTATTCTTTTACCACCATCTTCCCCCAGCCTCTATAAGGATAAATATATATAATTTTAAAAATATATATACCTTTTTATATATAATTTCTTTTAATGTATCTATTTATCTATCTATAATTTATTTTAATGAATATAATATGCTTTTCTATCTTTTTTTTCTTCACCCCACCCCTCCTAGTAGTATTGCCTTTGTGTCTGCTGCGTAAATTGGACAACCTATCATCTATGTCTGCTTGTTCTATTCTGTTCTACTTCTTCTTAATTACTGTGGTAAGTATAATAATGATAATTGTGTCTGTGAGTGTATGAGAGAGAGAAAAAATAACTAACCATTCTTCTCTTGTCATATTTTGGCATTAAAAGCAAAATAAAATAAATAATTAAATAATAATAATAATAGTAATAACTAAATAAATACCTTTTTTCCAGGTCTTTTGGCATGCATTCCCTCGGCTAGTGGACGGCTCTTGGTACCATTCGGCAAGGTTGTGGCGTCCGGCTGGGATGTTACAAGTTTTTCCAATATGTATGCTGGGCCTCTCATGCCAAAGGTTAGTACAGGGGGAAGGGGGCTTAGGTGAGACTGGAAGGAAGGGGACAGACAGACAGACAGACAGACAGGATGAGACCAGGAGGAAGACAGAAGGGAGATAAGCTTGCAAGTTACGGCAAAAATGTTTTTTAAGCTTTTGTCCGGCCGGTCCTGAACCAAAATAGTTAATAATTCAATGTATTTATTAACTTGTACATTGTCATTGGTGGTTAGGACTGTGTAAGTCAGAGGTCAGAGGTCAGGAAGCTCTCTCTCTCTTTTATGCTCCCTTGATTTCTTTTTCTTCGTTAATTAAGCCTCTCAAATTATCTATCCCTCCTCCTCCTCCTCCTCCTCCTCCTCCTCCTCCTCCTCCTCCTCCTCCTCCTCCTCCTCCTCCTCCTCCTCCCCCTCCTCCCCTTCCTTCTCCTAACGTAAGTCTATCAGTGACAGAAATTCAAATTTTAGATACAAGACAATTTTAAACAATGTTAATACTTTGGTTTAAACATTAGTAAGGATCAAAAATGTATTGCAAATTAAAAGATGTATAATGTTGATGCAATATTCCAAGGATAATTGAAGAAAATTGATTCTCAATTTTTGGACCCCAAATTTTCCATCTGAAATTAGGTTGAAAATTTTTTTTTGCTAATTTACTCCGAAAATATTATTCCTAGAGCAAAAATGTATAGAACCAAATTTGTTAAGCTTGAATAGTTGTGTATAATTCTCTCTTCACCTATTCAATATTCTCCATAACTTTGGAGAAAATTTAAGTTTAGGGGAAAAAAAAAGATTAATCCTATTTCCCTTCTTAAATCTACAGTTTCCCTCAAATTCCCGTTCACTATAGCTCAAAAGAACGGCCGTATCCTGTTCTTCATTTACTAATATAAACTTCTTTTACTTAAACCTAATAGTTTTCGAGTTATTAAATAAAACATGATTTCTGAAGAAGAAAAAAAGGTATTTATTATTATTACCTTGCAAAATTTTGTGAAAATTTTGACTTTTCAGAATTTCATTAAAATTGATACACAAGGGTTTTCAAACATGCTGATCACGAATCTGGACTCAGTTTTGTGATTACTATCATGTTAAGGATTATTTGAGTGTTGTTTTGTTTAATGTAAATTATTGAAATATCCATTATTTAAAGAGGAAGAGGAGAAGGAGGAGAAGGGAGAGATCAATGATTAGATAGATAAGAGTGTGTATATTAAACCCTATCGTATCCCTTACAGGCATGAACAATCAAGAAATGATAGAGTCCGTCCAATCAGGATATCGAATGGCCGCCTCCGCGCTGTCCTGATGAGCTGTACAAGGCAATGATACACTGCTGGAACAAAGATCCAGACCACCGACCAACATTTGACTTCCTCCATCACTTCTTTGACGATTTCCAAGTATACTGAGGTTTTATTCCTGACCGGTTTCGCTAACAGCTTCTTCTTCTTCCTCTGAAGAAGCTGTTAGCGAAACCGGTCAGGAATAAAACTTCAGTATACATTGTGTTTCTTTCTCCACAACCCACAACTGTCAAGATGTCTACACAATTATTATTATTATTATTATTACCATTATGTTGCAACACTGTTATGTATGTAGTTTTCTTAGATCTAATATATTTCAGTATTTATATATGTGAAGTTAATATAAAAGAATAATTAGGAGATATCAGTAGTTATTTAATATTAAAGAAGTCTTTTACATGAACCTCATAGCTTTTGAGTTATTTAATCAAACATAATTTCTTTTTTTTAAATCTAGGTTTCATCCTTGCAAATTTCAAGATTATTTGAGGTTATTTTAGGTGATTTAAGGTAATCTGAAGATTATTTTAGGTCAAAAAGGATGATAATTCTAGGTAGTTTTACGTCAATAAAGATAATATTAGATCACCACAATCCTTCCCCAGAGTCCCATCAGCTCCCTGGGAAGCCTCCTAGGTTAAGTTAGGTTACCGCCTTCCTCTGTTCCCCCGGAGTTAGGTTAGGTAAGGTTGTGTACTGACCACCACCACCACTACCCTTAATCACCCGTTCTCTCCTGTTCCCCCAGAGTCGCATCAGCTCTCGTGCCGACCCCCGTTAGAGATCTGTGTAGCACACACCCGCCAACGCCTCACTCTAATGTCTCGCTCTGGTCTGGGGTCGTGTGCTTTCTCAAGTGTGGATACAGTTCTGGGCACAGCGGGCCAGCATCCTTCTACTACTACTGCTCCTAATACCACTACTAACTCCACTACAAAGTCTACTACTATTACTACTACTACTGCTGCTGCTGCTACTACTGCTGCTGCTGCTGCTGCTGCTACCCTTCAACACCACCACCACCTCCACCACCTTCATCACCAAGATCAGTGATAGTTAATTGTTGGGGTTGATTATAGTGATTAAGTATAATTAGTTGTTAATAATGAGGTTTTTTATTAT
>JAXIVD010001035.1:0-52500 GCA_036785275.1 Cancer borealis
CTATGGCGATTTTTGTGGAACATATTTCAAGGACTGTGAAGGGTTACTCAAACTGTTGATGAGACATGGTTTAGTGCCTGAAAAGAAACTTTGAAAAGTGCGGGAAGGAGTGCCGTGTAGATATACGCTAAGCTCTACCCACCTCCATCGCCTTAACAATAACCACACCACACAGGTAAGTCATAACGATATAATTTTGGAGGTCCTTTGTTAGGTTAGGTTAATGTCCTAGTGGGGGTTTCAGGGGGAGGCGCAGCCCCTTCCGCTAGATTAGGTTAGGTTAATGTCCTAGTGGGGGTTTCAGGGAGGGTGCAACCCCCCCAACTAGATTAGGTTATGGTTAGGTTAGGTTAGGTTAGGTTAGGTTAGGTTAGGTTAGGTTAGGTTAGGTTAGGTTAGGTTAGGTTAGGTTAGGTTAGGTTAGGTTAGGTTAGGTTAATGTCCTAGCCGGGGGGATCAGGGGTGATGCAGCCCCCCCAGCTAGATTAGGTTAGGTTAGGGAATTTCGAAATTTTCTTTCCTTTTTGAAGGCCCATATTTCGCTTATTTTTCATCCCCACCCCCAAAACCCCCGATTTCCCAGGATCCCCCAAACTTGTTTGAAGGGATAAGGGGGGTTGGTGGGAAATTGGGTCGGCGGACTTATTATCCAGAAATACTGACTGCTGGAGAATGACGGGGTGTGTGTTGCCTCATCCCGCTTCTGCCAGCTAGTGATTTTGTGCACGCTTTGAATTTTTTCGCACTCTCTTAACATAAGTGCCAAAATGGTACTGTCCGCACCCTTGGAATTTCGCTCCCTTGTAGTGTGCACCCTCGGGGAGCCGACTGCATTTCATCAAATGCAGTGTACTCTTATCTCTGACAAGCTATGTTACCTTAAAACGGGAAACATTAATGATTTATGTTGCTAGTTTTTGCAACAACTATCAGCTGAATGCTTGAATTTAGTCTTTTGATTTCTTTGCTGGTGTATTTGGTCAGTTATATTTCAAACAAGGATTTCTCCAAAAATCATCTCATCTGCTTGCAGCTTATGGTAGTTCTGACTATGTTGTTTTATTTTTGCTGGCACAAGGCCAGCAGGGCTATATGAAGCCCTCTAGGGTTAGTTGGGTTTTCCGAAAGCAGTTACGCGTGTTAAAAAACAGTTTCAGGAGTGTATGTGTGTGGCCACCATGCCCCTAAGTTAGGGGACACACGGAAACACACAACACACACCCACTGGCATCTGGGCGTGGATCCATCCAGTTCTGACTAGCATTCTTTTGTTCTATTTTGGCTGTAAACCCACACCACTTCAACCCTACTCTAACTACACATCAGCTTGCAAACATCCAATCATGTTGAAATACTCACTACACTAAAACCTCTATAATTCGACCAAATTGGGGGAGACCTGGGTCGAATTAACCGATTATTATCCCTCTAGTCCCTCCACACAATAAGAACTCACTAAAACATAAGAACATAAGAAATGGGGAGACTGCAAGAGACCAGTTAAATGACCTACACGAGGCAGCTCCTTGTCCCCCACCTTTGGAATAATCCAATATTTAGCCATCCCACCTGTCATCCCTATCCATACTCTGATCCAACCGTCTTTTAAAGCTACCTATTGACTGCTAGTGCTGGCACAGAATTGTATGCTCATATCAAGTGGGAACTAGTGAAGTAGGCATAGACCAGTAGGGCTCATACTGCAACTGTTGTTCAGGAGAGATTTGATTCTCATTTACATCGGAACAGAGCCGGAACCAGTATCCATGACAACATGCCAAAATAGCATAGATTGTAATACTTGTAGCTCCCAAAGCATGGCTGATACTGAACTCTTGAAATGCAGTACGTACTTTATTCTGTCAAGCTGAGTCTGTCAATAACAATGCTGACGATATGGTAACAGTCTAATCTCATCACGGCATCTGATTAGCTGATGTACTCCATGAGGCTGTTGCCATACCATGAGCATTGTTATTGACAGACTCGGATGGACAGTTTTTTTTTAATAGTACTGTGTACTGACCACTCACCACTCAGGCGTCACTGAGCTCATCTTCAGGCAATACCAAAATTTGAATTATACGGGCTTGAATTATTGAGGTCTTTGTGTACCTTCATCACTACATTTATGCAAAGGAATAGCATTAGTTAGCTCAGTGTTGTGATACCTGCCCGATAAGTATACTGTCTGTAGTATTCAAGCTTTTTACAAAAGTGCTCACAAATAGGATTACTGCAACGCTGGACTCAAACCAGCTGAAAGAGCAAGCCAGTTTCCAGAGTGGTTATTCAATAACTGACCACATCCATGCCATTAATCAAGTAGTTGAAAAATATACAGGCTTCACAAAGCCACTATGCATGGCTTTCATAGATTATAAAAATGCCTTTGACTCGGTGGAAACCTCAGCAGTCATGAAAGTTCTCAGGAGACAGGGGATAGAGGAATTATGTGTGAAGACATCTATATGGAAAGCTCTGCCACTATGAAGTTATATAAGGTCAGTGATAAAATACCAATACAGAAAGGGGTCACACAAGACGACACAATTTCCCCTAAACTGTTCATGATAGTTTTAAAGGAAGTTTTTAAGAACTTGGAATGGGGAAAGTTAGGAATTCAGATAAATGCAAAATATCTAAATATCTTAGATTTGCTGATAATTTTGTTCTAATGAGCAAATAAACAGAGGAGCTACAGTAGATGAATTTGCAGTTGTACAAAAAAAGCCAAAAAGTGAGTTTAAAAATGAATATTGTAGGGTATTCAGATAAACACAGGGGCTTCCTTGGTGTAGTTTACTGAATAGTAGGTTACAGTACGTCCGTCTAGTCAGGCAGCTTCCCAGGAACTGCCGTATGCTCAATAGAACTTCCTGCGGTTTCCTCAGATGCCAAAGGTCGCTATCCTACAACTCCCCCACCCTTTAAAAAACACTGGCTGACGTATCCGTGACAGTGTTTTTTGTCGTAACAGGCATACTGAAACATGTAACATAAGAAACAGATATGGTTCCATGCATGGGAATGTCAACAACGGCAACTCCTTGACATAATAACATAACATAATAAAACATAGTAATGACATGACATTGAAAATTCATATTATGGACACCTTACACTACATAGTCTGCCAGCCACCCCGGGGCCCGCTTAGTACGACTGCCTCCACCAGCTGTGGCGCCGAGGATGTTGGTGATGGTGTGATTGGCGCGGTCGCGTCCAGCAATGGGTCCTCCTCTGTGCTGACAGCTGGAGATGCTGGCCTCAGATGTTTCCGTGTTCTGAGAGAGATGCGTCCACTACCATCTAGCTTGATAAGGTACTGCCTGTATCCTTTAGCTTCTATTACCACTCCTGCCCTGTTCCACTTTTTACTGTGCTGCTGGTCTTGAACGAGCACTCTGTCGCCGGGAGCGAGAGGCGCGCGAGAGCACCTGCTATCACGCATCGCCAGCACTGTGTCGTGATGATCGGCCATCTGATGTTCTCGTTGCCGCAGTGTCCTTCCCCAAAACTTGTCCACCTCAAGCTTGCGCCTGACCGACGGCACTCCATCCCGTAGCTGCCGGCCTGTTGCCATCTGAGCAGGTGATTTGTCAATGTCCCTCAGAGGCGTGTTTAGGTACTGGAGGAGGGCGAGCGAGGTCTTATCATTGTCGAGGTTCCCATCTGTTCCGACGTTGCTACGTAGTATCCTCTTCGCTGACTTCACCGCTGCCTCCGCCCTGCCATTTGACTGCGGGAAATGAGCTGAGGACACCCTCACACTTATCCCCCATTTCTTGAGGAAATTTTTCATCTCCTCGCTCCCCAGGTTGGTGCCGCCATCCATGGAAAGCTGCTCAGGGGCATCCCACCTAGTGAAGTGGTGACGCAACACATTCTTGATTTCACCTGAAGTCGTGCCCCCAGGTAGGTGCGTGATCTCCAACCACCCAGTGAGCCTATCAGCATAGACGATGTAATCCTGCCTCTCTAGCTGAAACAAGTCCATTACAGTCTGCTGAAAGGGGTAGGTGGGGGGCGGGTTGAGGAGGAGAGGCTCGGGAGGCTGCAAGGGTGTGTGTGTGTTGCAGGCATCGCAGCTGGCGCGGTGGTGTCGTAGATCACCCTCAATGCCTGGCCAGTACACCACTTGCCGTGCCCTCCTGAGCATAGAGTCGATTCCTTGGTGACCTGCATGGAGGTGGGCTGTCACTTGCTTGCGTAGGTGTTCTGGGATTACCAGCTGTGGGTGGTTTTGGTCAAATGCATACGTCACCAGACCTCGCGACACATCCAGCCTCTCTCTGATGCCATAGAAAGGGCGCAGGCATGCTAATTCCTGGGACCTTTGCGGGTGCCAGTCACCAGCCAGCACTCTGGCCACTAGTAGCTGGTACACAGGGTCATCCCGCGATGCTTGAAGTACCATGTCCTCGTCGAGGGTGAGGCTTTCCTGAATGTCCAGAGCTGCGACCGTGGCGACAGCCATGGCCACTGACAGCTCCTCGTCCTGTTCCTCATCCAGCACGCTAGGAGGTGACTTCATGGACGGGTACCTGGATAAAAAGTCGGCAGCACAATTCTTCTTCCCTGGCAGGTAGTGAATGGTGAACTTGAATTGTAGTGTCCGCTCTTTCAGCCTAAACAGCCGCGGGTTTGCTATATCCGTGAGGGCTTTGTCACCTAATAGGCCCACCAGAGGACGGTGATCGGTCACGAGGAGGAGGTTAGGGCAGCCTAGTAGGAAGAGCCGCGCCTTGTGGAGGCAATACGCCACAGCCAGCGCTTCACCTTCGATGGGCGCGTATCCTCGCTCAGCCAGAGTCAGGTGACGGCTTCCACATAGAGCCAGGCGCCAACCTCCCTTACAGCAGAGCAGAGCCTCGGGGGACACGCAGGAGCAGCACTGCTGCAGGATGACGAACCCGACGCCTTCTTTGCTCCAGTCGGTGATGGCAGCCATGGGCCTGTTACGGTCGTAAAAGGCAAGCCGTTCTTGGCCAACTCGCAGATAGTTTCCTTCGCCTGGCTTAGTTTTTGCTGTAGCTGTTTATCCCAATACACTTTACGCCCCGTGGGCTTCTTCAAGAGGTCCCTGAACGGCTCCATGATTGGGGCAGTGGCCAGGAAGGGCGCCAGCTGATTCACAAAACCAAACAGAGACTTTATTTCGGTGATGGTGGGCTGGCTGGGCATGGTGAAGAGCCTTATAGCTGACAAGCGGTCTTCGGTAGGCTTGTATGCTTCCCACCCGAGGTTGAATCCCACAAACTCCACTTCCCTCTGGCAGAATACAAACTTTTCAGGCTTTAGTGTGATGCCCCTTTTTGCACACAGCTCCAGGAAGTCATAAGTGTGCCAGAATGATTGCTCGACGCCAGCGTCGTACAAGAGCGTGTCGTCCACACACTTGTGTTTGCGAGGAAAGTCGCTCATGGCATCATCGAACCTTTTGGTGTACGCGTCGGTGGCTGAGCAGTGACCCATTGGCGTGCGGCAGTATTGGTACCGTCCCCACGGCGTGATGAACGTGGTTAAGTGGCGGCTCTCCTCGTCGAGTTCGACCTGATGGAAACCCCAGTGTGCATCCGCCACTGTTTTGAAGGAGTGGGGTGGAACGTCCGATACCATGTCAAATGGTGTGGGTGTGTGATGGGTCTCCCGCAGGCAGCACGAGTTCAACTTTTGGAAGTCCACGGTTCTTCTTGGTTTTCCAGACTTTTTGGCCACCACCACCATTCTTGCGCACCATTCCGGATGACACCCAGCCTGACATCATCATCCAGCTGCTTCTTCACCTCGGCCGCCCAGTGCTTGGGGACCGTGGCTGGTGTGTGGCAGGTGTGTGGTCGCGCGCCCTCCTGTAGATGGATATGGTGGGGAGCACCGTGCATCACACGCAGTGGGTAGCTCTCGGTGTTGAATGTGGATGAGGAGAAGTGCCTCAGTAGCCACTGCTCTAACTGTGGGACATTCTCTTCTAGTGCCTGTAGAGGCAACGCTGTGGGACGTTCTGGGGCATCGCCAACAACACCGTCCTTCACTTCTGCGCCAGCAATCAGCGTGGGCGGCTGAGGAAAGTCTTGGTGGACGAGGCCAAGGTCCTTACAGGTGGCGCACGACAAGTACAGGCGCTCCACATTTTTCACGAAATACACGTCTTGTACGGTGGTGAGGCCCAGGAGGCTGATGTGACACGTAGCTGCCCCTAAACTGGAGAGGGGTATCTTGGCGAGGTCTCGTATGCCAGCCCGACGCTGTAGGAGCGCAGGCCGGAGACCCAACGACGACATGAGGTTGGGGCCGGCAACACACACCTGTGCTCCTGTATCTGCGACTGCAATCACTGCCAGTTCAGTCCCTCCCAGCTGTGGAGTCACGCTCACTTGCAGTAGCGGCTCGGGTGACACTGTGGTGCCGCCCACGGTGACACTGTTAACGGCCATGTCTTGCTTCCTGGATGACCAGCATACCTTCTTCGTATGTCCCTTCTTGCCACACAACTTGCAGATGTAGTTTTGTGCTGGGCAGGATGTCTTTCCGTGCTTCTCCCCACAGTAGTTGCAGGACTTACGGAAGGAAGCAGGTTGGTGTTGCACTGGGCCGCGCTGGCGGTAGCTGGCAGCTACCGCCTCCTCCTCTGTGACGTCAGCTCCCGCAATTGCAAGTTCCCGCTCAATTTTCCCGCCGAGAGTGGCGTCACTCCTCGCTGCCTCAAAAGATGCACAGAACTCGCGGAGGCTATCAATATCACTGAAACTGTTGCACTTCCTAAACACTTCCCGCCTTAAGCACTGATCACTAAGGCCAACCATCACCTTCCGTAGTAACATATACTCAGTGAGGTCACCATCACACCTGGGGCACTGAAAACCACAGTCCGCCGCCTCCTGGGCACACTGGGTCATGCACACACTGATTGACTCGCCGCTGCCCTGATGCACTCTGAAAAACTCACACCACTTCACTGCCTGGTTCGACGACTGTCGCACGAGCTTACCTATGGCATCTAGTGCCTCATTAAGCGTCAGCGGCTCCCATTGCCTGGTGTCGTATCTCGCATCCAGCGTGCATTGCAGAGAGGGGACACAGAGTAGTCGGATGTGTAGCACTGCCTCCTGATGTGGCCATTTCGCCAGCCTCAGCCAGGATTCCACTGACTGACGCCACGACCTGAAGCCTGCTGATGTCATTTCCATGGCACACTTCTCAGATGTGGCAGCAGCGGGCAGCTTGCTACTCGACGCTTGGTATGCGGTGCTCAGAGAGGTCATGCCGGCCCGTAGCAGCGTCATAGCTTGCTCCATTGAGAGGGCGGGGGGCTGTCTAGTCCTCGCCTGCCGGCTGCCGTTCGGTGAGAACCTGGGGTGCCTTGAGGACGCCATCTCACTGCGCCATGTAGGGTATTCAGATAAACACAGGGGCCTCCTTGGTGTAGTTTACTGAATAGTAGGTTACAGTACGTCCGTCTAGTCAGGCAGCTTCCCAGGAACTGCCATATGCTCAATAGAACTTCTCGCGGTTTCCTCAGATGCCAAAGGTCGCTATCCTACAAATATGAAGAAAACTAAGGTGATGTTCAATATCAACTACATATTAGTTCATCAAATTGAAATAGATGAAGTAATACAGGTAACTTATTTTACATGAGTATTGTGTTCATGTATTTAAAATTTTGCGTAATGTAAACATAATTTTTCCTTATTGTGCAAATGATGACTTAAGATTTTGAGTTAAATAAAAAATGGCACTGTGCTTAACAAAACAAGATGTTCAATAATAATAAACATGAAACGTTATTTTTATTTGGATCACATCATGTTATTCCAAAGAAATTGTGAAATTAAAGCAAAAATACTAGCTTTTTGGCATGTTAAATGAAAAATACGTACCATGTTTCTCAGCGGATAAGATGATGTTTGAATCATCATAAAACACTCTAAACTAAGGGTTGTCTTATGGACTCGGTAGAAAGATAGGGATCTTAAAACTTACTGGGCACACCTATTAACTTAGTCAACAACACCACTCGTACATTATGTAAACATTTGCTTAACTTTTATTTCTCTCAAACACCACCTTATTTTTATTGACATTCTTCACGTTTACCTTTTGCACACACTATCAAGCACAGGAGGAAACAGATAGAAAATGTCTAATAATGAAAAGAAAATAATAGGTTAGATATTTGAATGGACACGAGAAAGAAACTAGAAAAAATTAAATTTCTTGAATGAAAGTACAGCTTTCTCCAGATAAGTGTACCGAGGGTCAGTGTTACTTCCACTGTACCGTAGGTAAATGTTACTTTCTATTGACACCGCTGTCATCACTGTACCGTTTCGGTATAAACACTATCTTCTCATCTACTACTTTCTATCTACTTTCTATGCTGCCACCACGACACCACTTGGGCATCGACACTGTCACCACTACCCCCGCTATCACTATTACTACTATTAGGTCCTCCACCCTCCCGGAGCTGAGATAAGAAAAGAAAGAAAATATAATAAATAAATGAACAGACTTTAATGGTTAATAAATAAGAGAAGTACTCGCTATATCTGTGGTGGTGCTCTTACAAATACTTATCCTACCACCCACCACACAAACATAAAGGCTGTATCCAGGAGGACAATTTAATGTTAGACATTAATATTAACACAATGGTTTTTCAAGTGTTTGGCAAGTTTTTAGGAACACTGGATTCTTACCTGACTGGAGCGGAATCACGGAACACTAGTGACTATTCTTCCGTCCAGACTGGTATATATATCCTCTTACTTCCAGTGACCTCATGAGTTTTCCCATCATCCCCTCTGTCTAGTTGTCCCTACTCTAACAATAACAAGGTGTTTAACGAGTGTTAAGAATACGAGGATTTACCTGTGATTCCGTAAAGGAATCACCGTAATGATAGTTGGCCCATTGTACTCGGTACATAAGTATAAATACTTGCAATAAATTGAAGGAAGAGGTGATAATGGCAAATAATGTACATCAACTGAAAGAAAACTGGACAAATATAGATATGTAGACAGGACCACACGAGTGTAGCTGAAACCCTATATACTACAACTAGATAAATACAACTAGGTAAATACATCTACCATTTTTTCTTGTCCACTATAATCTGTGATGAAAACTATGATCGGCAAAGAAAATTGTATTCGACACCCATTTACCACCATTACAAACTTTTCCACTCCAATATTATCAACCTTTGCTTTCATCTTCTTTATTACTCCATCCATACATAAGTTAAACAGCCACAGGGATTTTCTTTTTAAGCACATCTTAAATGACTTCAAATACAATATATTTGGTTAGTAAGTAGATCATAACCATCCTCCTTCTTTAGTCTTTTGCTATTGTCTTTAATTAGGCTTTTGGATTTCTCAGGATGTTTTAAAGAAAAAAGTGGATTTCTCAAGGCTTAAAATATAGTCATTGGTATGGTAAAAATGGTGTTATTTTTCCCAGTCGGCTTATTTAGTGTACAATTTTCCTGACTATATTATAGAAGTGTTTTTGCCAGTGACACCACACTGTAGGCAGAGATTGAACAGACCTTGCACAAGGTGGTTCAAAATTTCAAAATGTAGACCCAAGGAACCTCACCAGTTTGTGGTGCATATCACATAGGGGTTGGTTAATCATATAACTCAGTGGTTCCCAAACTTTTCCAGGCTAGCGCCCCCTTGGCTAACAGGTGGATTCCTAGCGCCCCCCCCTCCCCCCCACACACATAGGCGAACACAAACTTTTTTTTTTTTATATATATTTGGTATGCTTCAAATTGGCAACAAAAGCAAACACACATTTTCTTTATTTGGTATGCTTCAAATTGAAAACAAAGGCAAACACATTTTCTTTATTTGGTATGCTTCAAATTGAAAACAAAGGCAAACACATTTTCTCATATTTACATTTTCTTTCACAATTTCGTGTGATACAAATACATTTATCTGCCTTAAACACTACTACACTAGACTGTGCCAATCAGGCGGCAGGGAAGGGAGGAGCCCCCGCCCCCCCTCTCGTGATTTCCTGAAAGTCCTCGAATCTCCCAGCTCCCTGAAGAAACTTCTCGTGCCCCCTGGACAATACATCCCAGGCACAGCACTATGCATTCATTTATAATTCTTATGTCAATTTCATTCTCTATAAACTGCATACATGTTCCTTTATCTTAGTAACTTAGTTAGTGTTTATGACATATATTATGTCATTTAGATTTTGTAAAAACAAAGTTATTTATTAGCTGCTCCTAATGCCACCCTGCCGCTCCCCTACCGTCCCCTTTTGCCTCACTGCCCCCCCAATCTTTCCACCGCTCCCAGGGGGGCGATACTGCCCACTTTGGGAACCACTGATATAACTAATCCTGAGACCAGCCAGAGAATAGAATACATGTTTCCTTATTCCCTGTGGATTGCAGGTGGAGGGTTAAGGATGTCCTATTATTTCATTTCCCACAGAAAGGAACTCAAATTGGGGTGTATGATGTAATCAGCTTTAACATAAATGAAATGGGTGACATTATGCATGAAATGCCCCTGTATATTATGGTTTTCTATGAAATCCAAACTGAATGGCAAGGTAAGGAAAAGCCTGGTAATTTAAAGGAATGAAATCAGGAATGACTGTGAGATTGCATGCACAAGAGATTGTAGCTGTTGTCTTGAAAAGTGCGGTATAGGGAGAGATTAGAGATATATACTATATTCAAGGGTGATGTAAATGAAAACAGAAGTGGATAAGGAAAGGGGATGATTGTCAGTACTATTGGTCCTGGGATTAAAAAGAGTGGAGAAAGTTTTGAGGAATAACTGAGGAAGCATTTAGGAAATATCAGGGAAAAAGAGGTAATCATGAAAGAAAAACTGATTGCAAAGGTAAGAGATACTGCTAGGGATGGAGTTACTGTTGAGTATGGAGAAGTGATTGAAAGTGGGGTTGTACTTGTGGGATGCATGCAAAGAAGGAGGAATAGTAATAAGAAATACATTCTTCATCAAGCAAGATACTCAGAAGTATACATGAATAAATGGAAATGATGAACAGAAGGCACAGAGGAAGGAGAATGAGGAAAGGGGATAGGAAGATGATATTGCAGAGTTTGATGATTTTCTTTGTCCACAGCTGGTCGATTCCCCAAGCAAGTCAGATGCCAGCTCCTCCACCTCTGGAAGTGAGGCTGGAGATGACTCCAACACTCAGCAGTTCATCAATGGAAATAACAACAATGAAAATGAAGAGGATGAAGCAGAAGATGAGGATGAAGAAGAGGAAGAAGAGGAAATGGTATTTATGCTTTTCACTCGACTTTATTTTTCTTTTGCTCTTTTGATCACATGTTGGAGTCATAGAGTAATTCACATTGGAGAGTTGTTTTAAGTGTGAAACAATTTTTACTTCTTGTGGTAAAGACATTGATTAATTTTGGTTCCACATTGGCTGCCTCTTCAGTATTTACATAAGTAACATATGAATACAGTATGATTGTAAGATTAAACGAGTACTTACCAAGTATGAAGTTTGATCTTAATTTCATGAACATTTAACGACGTCACAGTGGTGCACAATGAGACGCTCTACTACCATTCCACCATCAGTCCGTTTAGGGAGTAGGTTTTAGGAAGCAGCCTCCAACTACCGCTGAGAGTCCATGCCCCAAAGTGAGCTCCGTGAATAGATAGGGCAGGGAGGAAGGGCATTGTGCACTACTGTGATGTCATTAAATGTTCGTGAAATTACGATCAAACTTCATACTTGGTAAGTACTCGTTTAATCTTACAATTTCACGTCACAATATTTAACTGATGTTACAGCCGTACCCAATGAGAGCTTTAGAGAGGTTCCTAAAACCTATCAAATCACACAAATTTCAGAAAAAGGGTCAGTATGGAGCCGTGAAAAAGAAAATTCATAGGAACAAAGTAAAGCACAACACTAATTCAGAAGATGGAAAACATTAACAATTATCAAAAAAATAGTGAAACACAATCTCACAGGAACATGGGAAGAAAAATCACCCATCACCCATACCAAAAATGGGGTCAAAGAATCCTCATATTAAACCCTGAGTAGAGAAAAAGGCCAAACATTATATGACAAAACTGCTCTCGCAAACTGTCCATGCAGAGCGATGGGCTTCCGGTAGTGTTGCGTAAAGGTCGACTCCCTGGCCCAACCAATGGTGGAGACACTCGTGAAAAACGGCAAAACCAGGGCGGCCTTGCTGGACGATGCAGACCTAGTCGAATGGGGAGAAAATATAGTAAAGTCAATGCCAGCAGCTCCCATCACATCTCTCACCCAACGACGCAAAGTATCACGAGAGGCCAACCGTACCGGAGGTCGTGTCGTCAAGAAGAAACCCGTAAGCGCCCCTCGGAAGGTCGTTGTCTTATCAAGATAATGCTCAATGGTGTGCACAATGCATAAGCAGTTGTCATGCGGGTAAGCCTCAAAGACCACCCTTGACAGAAGGACCCCAGGACAGGAAGTTTTCACCAGATCGCCAATCCCAAAAACAACCTGAGTCTCAGAGACAAACAAATTTCTTGTGTCCAGCAAATGCAAGGTCTGGCCACATTGGCCAGTCAACAAGAACATAAGAACGACCAATTTTATGGATAACTGAGGAAAGGACAAATCCTTTGTGGGACCCAGACTGCAGATATTAATCCAGAACTAGCTGAGGATCCCAAGTCATGAAACGGGAAACTAAAGGATGTTGTCCCGCAGGACGTCCATCAAAAGTAGCAACTGCAGAGATGCCAGACCGGATAGTGTTCATAGAGCTGTACCCACGGCCTGTCCCCCGTTTGAATTCTGTCAAAAGATAGTCCAGAAGGACATTCACAGGTGGTTGAAACAGATCCACTTCCCTGCCGAGGCAAAATGACAGCCAGCTGTTGATACGTGGCCAATATTGAGCCTTAGTGGTCCAGGACCGAAGGATAAACTGGGCAACCTCTGTCGAAAGGCCTCGACGTGTGAATGCTGCCCGGAGAGCACCATTGCTGTCAAGACCAACCCCCGAGCCCGAGAGTGTGCAAGAGTTAGCTGTTGCAGAAAAAACAGAGAACAGCGTGGAAGCAAGACTGGATCGGCTGCCAACATTTGAAGGGCCGCCGGAAACCACACCTGAGTTGGCCACAGTGGGAGAATCATCAGCGCCGTCGCCCCATAGTCCTGCAGTTTCCAGAGAGCCCTGGATATCACACTGAAAGGTGGAAAGCATATAAACTCTTCCTACCCCAATCCAAGGTAAAGGCATTAAAGCACATAGCAGATGGGTCTGGCCTCCAAGAAACATAGTCAGGTAACTGAGCATTTATCTGTGTAGCAAAAAGATTGATATCAGGAGTATAAAAACGCTGACAAACCATCCTGAAAATACACGGCTGTACCATCCTCTCACCATCCATCCTACTGACTCTAGACTCTGTGTCTGCTGTCACATTGTATAGACCCTGTACATGCTGTGCCGACAAAATAATATCTCTAGAAGCAGCCCAATCAAGAAACTGTTCTGTAAAAGTATGAAGCGTAGGTCGTGTGCTACCACAACGATCAATACATGCAACCGCAATGGTGTTGTCAGAGCGAAGCCTAATATGAGCCATTCTTATCCCGACAAAGTGACTGCAACAGAATGGCTCTTAACTCCAAAGAGTTTAAATTATCCAGCTCCTTGTGGGCCCAGTGACCTCCAGTTGTAAAGTCCCCCATCGAAGCACCCCAGCCAGTCAGGTAGGCATCTGTAAACAGCTAATATGTTGGAGAAGAGGAGCAGAGCGACCTTTCTTGAAAAACTACATTAGTCACTCACCAAATGACTAATTCCCGGGCATGAGCATCTCAAACAACGCAGGAATGATAATTGCCATAGGACCGAGAGAGATCCCTGTTACGAATAATCTCCAGGTATCTGTAACGGAGAGGAGCTAACTCTACAGCAGGGCCAGAAGCCCCCGCTAAACCAATAAAAGAGGACAAGTCTTGTAAGGTGATATCTCTGTTGAGGAGGAGCAAACATTTTTCCCTGATGTGCTCCCTCCTACAGGGCAAAAGGAGGGCAAAGTCAAGGAAACAGAGTCGAGAACCACATCAAGGAATGTAACCCTCTGGGTAGGCTCCAGGACCGACTTCTGTACATTGATGGTGAGACCCAGAGAATGAAAGAAGTGCAAGGCATAGCCCACCTGGGCCCGCAAGGCCTCTACCGATGAAGCAATAAAAAGACAGTCATCTAAATAACAAACCACAACCATTCCAAGGGACCGAAGGTGCGGGGAGCAGAAGATAACCCCTGAGGGAGACAAGTAAATCTAAAAGCGCGGCCTTTCCACCAAAACTGAAGCCACTTCCTATCCTCAGGCCTAACATAAACTGAATAATAGACGTCCTTGAAATCAACTGTAACAAAAAAACAATTGGGGAGGATTAAAGGAATCATATCCTTCAGAGTGTCCATCTTAAAAAGAAAATAAGGCACATGAACATTTAGGTCCATCAAGTTTAGGATAACCCTCGCCGGCCCATACCGGCTTTATGATGAGAAACAAAACCGTGATCTTCAGGTAAACAAAGCTCCACTATTGACTGTTTGAGTAACTGATATAAGGCATCGTTCAGGGTCTGATCATCCGCCCGAGACAGGGCGAGAGGATGTGGAGGCAGTCTGAAAAGGTATGGACACAAATTCTAGAAATTTTCCCTTCACCACATCATGAAGCCAAGGATCCTGCATGAGACCCCCACAGTAGGTTAGTAGAGAAAATCTTACACCCTCTAAAGTTATCAGGTGTATTAACTAAAGGAGGAAACCCAGAACTCACTGGAGAGGTTACTGCAGCTTCGGCCCATGCATCCCCCTCCCCTGGGGAGGCTGCTGGCCTAAAAAAGGCAGGGACTGGAAGTAGCACTTGCCAAGGTACTAATATGGCAAGAAAGCAACAGCTGCTTCCATTCCTAGGTCAGGTCACTTTGGGAATCACTTTTGAGTGTATCTAACACATCACTTTCCCTCACTAGCACAAGTTACTTAGGTGTTATTACAGTGTTACACCCGTCTCATTAAGAAGGTCACCTAGATGTTTTGCACAGATAACACACTCATCTATTGCTTTTCTGTCACAATGACTTCGTTCATCAGATGTAAATAGTTACTTACTTGTTACCTGTCATTATTTACCAGGTCCCACTCAGCCAATGGCGCTCTGCAGGACCGTTCACATATGATTTTATCAAAGAGCATATGAATCACGAACAGTCATGTCATCAAGGTAGTAGCACTCAGAGAATAAGTATCTCTTTATTGTGTTAACAACTGACCACGGAGGCCGACCTAAACCTCACCGTTAGGTTAAATATTTATAGGTTAGGTTAAGTTAGATAAAAAGTGAAGTTGGAAAGTCTGAACCAAGCAACACAAGAACAATGTCGGACTCAGCGGGTGTAACATTGTAAATTTACCATTATTTTCATGTTTATATTTGTTATTTGTATAACGTTCAAGTTTTAGTCATTGTGCAGGATGGTAGAACACATCTCAGTGACAGGCTAGGTGACAGCAAAGATGGTCTGGATGGAAGCATGGCACTCCTGAAAGTGGCACTGTATCCAAGTACCTCCATAATGGCACTGACGAGGCGTGGTGGTGGGAAGGAGGTTAATGAGCCCCAGAACTGTGTAGGGAGTGCTACCATAATGATGTTGCAGAGTTCCATCGTAATGGTGCAGCAGTGTCACCGTAATAGTGCAGCAGTAATGGACACAGATATATACTAAGTTACTAACACCCTCTCCAGGCACGGGAGAGCGCTCAGCTGACTTGAGGGCTTGAAGGCGGTGAAGCGCAAGGTGGAGGAGGGAGTGTGGAAATATCTACCAAAGACCGACTCCTCTTAGCAGACTTATCTAAGTCGTCCTTCTCCAAGCTCCCACGCTTCTTGCTACCCGAGGACGAAGAAGAGGGACGCCTCACGCCTGGGTGGCGATGTTAAACTGCGCAACCAGAGAGACAGAGAGGGTCAGATAAACATCATATGTTGTCTCCTAGGGCGGTAGGAACCAACCCACAGCTCCAAACTGCATAGTAAATAATACATATGGCAGTAAATGCATCCGTAGATCCAGATATATTTCACTCACAGTCAACTTAGGACTGTATAGGAGAAAGCTTCCCAGGCAAACTTCAACCAGGGAGAAGAGAAGCAGCTGACGTGTTGTTGACTGTGGAGAGGTAGAATGTGAACTGATGGTGAAATGGTAATAGAGCGTCTCACTGGCTACCGCTGTGACGTCAGTTAAATGTTGTGACGTGAAATCATAATTTTAGGGCTCCACTAGTACTGCCTGGTGCATCAGTGGTGCAGTAGTTAGCACGTTGGACCATGAATCTGCTGGCCCGAGTTCAATCCCGGACAAGGGCAATCAGCGCACAGCTCACAGCTCACCAAGCTGTTCATCCTCCCAAACGGGTTGATGATAAATGAGTACCTAGGGAAACCTGGGGAAGGTAAATTGTGGAAACTCAGATGTCACAGTGGGCCTGTGTCCCGAAGTAATTGATTGATTTCCACCACAAGCTCAAAGGCTGATGTGACGGGAGATGACTGCCCACAACTATGCGCAGCTATAGCGTATGCCCCCACTTTATCTATACTTTACTGGTACTATAAAAGCTACATGAAAGTGAAGAATAAGAAAATTATGCTCCTGTTGAAATAGATTGTTTGTGGTCCACTTAGAAATTGACCTTATAAATTCTTTAGACATACATATGAATGAATGTTTTGGAGTACAAGGGTTGTGTGGCAGGGATGTGTTATGTCCCCTTGGTTGTTTAACATATACATTTATGGATGGTGTAATATGAGAAGAAAAGGAGACTAGATATTTGAGAGAACATGAGAAAAAATTGAAAAAGGGAATTTGCTTGAACGATACAAAAAAGTACAGTTTTCCCCAAAGAAGTATAGATACATGGAATGGACTGAAGGAAGAGGTGATAATGGCAAAGCATGTACATCAACTGAAGGAAAAACTGGACAAATATATATACGGAGACAGGACCACATGAGTGTTGTTCATGTCCTGTATACTACAACTAGGTAAATACACCTTTGGAAGAGACAAACACACACTCTGGTGGTCAGTTTGGACTTAGATGAGGAAGGTCTTGTATAACAAACTTACTAAGCTTTTACTTGAGAGTGATTGATGTGAAACAGGAAAGAGAAGGGTGGTTTAATTATATCTACCTGGACCTCAAGAAGGCTTTTGATAAGGTACCTCACAAAAGACTGCTCTGGAAACTAGAAAATGTAGGAGGATTGAAAGGTGGTTTGCTGAAATGGATGGAAGATTTTTTGAGTAACAGAGAAATGAGAACTATATTAAAAGATCAGAAGTCAAAAAGGTGCAGTGTGAAAAGTGGAGTTCCTCAAGGAGCAATAATGGCCCCAGTGATGTTCTTGTTCTATGTAAATGATATAATAGAGGAAGTGAATACAGTGCTCCCTCCAATTTTGCGGGTTCCAATTTTGCGATATTCTAATTTTGCTACCGAGACCAATCGGGTACAATAAAATGGTAATTTGAATTAATTTTGTTATGGATAATGATAATATTTATTTTTCTGTATTTATCGTTATTGTAGGATGTATAATTACATATATTTGTGTACAAATAAGGGCAAAAATATGACTTAAATCACTACAAGGTTAACGATTCAAATTTTGCGGCCTGCAATTTCGACCAATTTCACGCAAAATTGAAGGAGCATTGTACAGGAATAAGTAGAGATTTGTTAGTTGCATCCATGGATGAGTTTTTAGGACTAGGCATCAGATATAAAATAGATTGATGTACTTTTTTGCCCTGCTTGACCAAAAAAATCAGATTACTGATAATGATAAGTCATACCTTCCTCAGAGTGAACATGTTGACATCAAAAATGAACTCGCTGTGAAGGAGGAACCTGTTGAAGCTACTGATGCCACAGCTGATGTATCAAGTGATGGGAGAATAGACCTGAACTTTTACTTGCAACAGGCTATCCAGAGCGCATCAATGCCTTGCCCATTATGCAAAAAGGTGAGCTTGAATTTGTACTGTTTCCTGCAACACATAAGAAAAATTTTTAATGTGTATGAAATATAGTTCTCAGGGTTTGACTTTGGCTGATCACATTTATCTTTTTCTTCCTCATGCTTCAAACCAAAAAAAGTTCTAAAGAAAAAAAAAAGAAAAGCCCATGAATTTTTTCTCCTAATATTAAGCACTTTTGTATTAATTTCATCTGCATTTTGTTTGGTTTGGATTTAAGTAATAATTATATTGCCAGTCTGTATTATGGAGTGCAGTTAGATGTCTAAGTGAATCAAATGGTTCAATAGTATTTATATTCTATTTTATGGTCTGACGTCTTGTTACCTCCAGGAATTTCCCCCAAGTAGTCTAGTGGCGATTCTGGAAAAAGGTCTTATTTTAAGCCGATACCCCTCCATCCGGTAGAACAAAATGAAAGTACATTTTTTTCTAAAGGACATTGTATAAGAAATTGTAAATGGATAATTTTGGTGAATCATTTTGGTGGCAAGATTATCCTACATGCACTTATATCAGCTTACCGTACACAATTAATACTAGCGACTGTACCCGAAATGAGTAATACTTGATAGCCTTTATTTTGCCAAAATCAAATGAAAATTCCAACATAATTGACCACAGAAGATTACAGTATGAAGGGAAATACAGATAATTGAAACTAGATGCACTATATAAAAAACATACAAATAACTTTTTCAGGTGGGAAAATTGTTTCAAAATTTAATTAATGTCAAAATTTCCCAATTGTGACATGTTTAAACTTTATAAAGAAAAGTTAATGCTCTGTGTACATTCACTGGACAGATACCGTATATATCGGACTATAAGGTGACTGGTTATATAAGACGACTCCCAATTTTCGAGGAAAAAAATTAGGTTTTATGCTATTATCGCTATATTAAACGATCCCCTTTCTCATGGTAAGGTTCACTGTTATAAGAGGCTTATGTGCCATACCTAAGAACCAATAATACTATTTACATGTATTTCAATATCGTTCATTTCGTGGTTTTTCATCTCGCGGCCGATAGTCCAGTACCAATTAAGCGCGAGATGACCGTTCTTACTGTATATATATATATATATATATATATATATATATATATATATATATATATATATATATATATATATATATATATACATATATATATATATATGTATATATATATATATACATATATATATATACAGTAAGAACGGTCATCTCGCGCTTAATTGGTACTGGACTAACGGCCACGAGATGAAAAACCGCGAGATGAACGATATTGAAATACAAGTAAATAGTATAATTGGTTCTTAGGTATGGTACATAAAGCTTCTTATAACTCCCATTAACCCTCCAAGAATACAAAATATTTTGTCGAAAATTCACACATACAAGGTTATGCATAATCTGTATGATAATAAACTAGATTGAACACCTTCTAACTATTAATAAAGGTTCAAATATTATTCTACTTACGTTATGAGAGTCTGTAACCGGCTTGAGTAGCCTGGCAGTGGTGGGGAGTGGTGGCTACTGGTTACTCGCCCTCTCCTCCACCGTTTGCGCATCACCACCACCACCACCACCAGCACTGCGTGCAACCATTTGTTTCTTTTCCTGGAGTGTATATTTCCTGAGCTTCACCCCCTTGCGATATTCACGCTTCTCTCGTCCACCACGTTTTTCACCACAGTTTCCACCACGATTTCTACCACTACCACTCATAGAACTCCTGTTCCTTGTTATTACAGTGTATTGTACTTCCACTAGAACGTTTTCACTAGAACACCAAAAGTAAATATGCTCCACAGCACAACAAAATAGCATTATTGTTGTTGACCCAGCTCCTGCCATGACACAACCGACCCAAACCAACCATTCAACTGGCGCGCTGACCTATGCACATGTGTGAGATGTTCATTTGGCACCGCTAGATGGCAGAAGGCAGAAAATTTGAAATGGATGCGAGATGGTAAATTCGCGACTATATTACGCGAGATGACTGTTCGTACTGTATATTATGCATACACATGTGTGCATGCGGAATGAATTCCAAGGTGCAGTGGCGCTGAATATTCATCACCGAGTTATAGGTTTGTGTTTTATTCTCGGTGTATAAGACGACCCTTAGATTTAGAAGCCTTAAACTTGGCAAAAAATCTCGTCTTATAGTCCGGTATATACAGTAAGTATAATTTCTGATCAGCTGGTTTTGTTTGAGCAATTGGTGCAGGAGCAATGCCCAATGCATGCCAGTCGCAAGAAAACAAGGGCAATTTCTGGATGTTGTACAACTCTGATCACTGCAGGAGAGATGAGTAATGTCTCTAACATCTTTAGGAGTGCATTCCTGTTCATGTATGGTTGGTTTCAAACACCTATTCTCATCCAGCTGCCAACCTTGTACAATGGGGTCAGAGACGTTTGGCTTCAGAACGTCACTTTGGCACCACACCCTTGTCTGTAGCATTGTCTGCAGGACATGCTGCTTGAGTGCATTTTTAGTTGGTGGTAATGTACTTGGTTCCTTGTCTGTTGTTGATGCAAAGCTATACTTCAGTTCATCTAGATCACTGCACAAATTTTTCTTCTGTCCATATAGTGACAACACAAACTGGCGAGCTAATTGCTGACAAGGACAAGCCAAACTGCTGACTAAGCTGCGCAATGTTTTGCTATAGCTTGGTAAATGCTGTTCGTTTCCCAATCCTGAAGAGTGCACAAGTGCTGTCACAACCTGTAAGTGCATGCATAGATGGCAAGATGGAACATGTTTCATTAGTAGTGATTCTTCCAGAATGACCAGCATGCATGTAGACGTGAGTGGTTAGGCTTCCTTTACTGTAGAAGTACAACAGAATGAACAGCTCATCTGTGTCATCACAACGGATAACAATTCTTGAATGTGTTTGTGAGAGACATACAGCTTGCAAGACCATTCTGGTGTCTGCTTCCTCTTACGTGGAGAATTATTGAGGGATCAGGGTGACATTTGTTTTCTTCACAAGCTTAACGATCTTCCCATTGGTGAAGCCTCCTGCTAGAACAATTGATTGGTCATCTCTCAATTGTGTAGGTGTTTTTGCAGCCAGAGTCTCACTCACTAATGAAGCAAGTATAGCCTTGTTTCAGGTCCCTTTCAGGAAGAGTTGGTAGTTTGGCACTTCATGTAGACCGCTGACTTGATGATTTGGGTTAATCTGAATCTGACTAGCACCACGCCGCTCTTGCTCCATTTGCTTGATTGTCTTCTCTTTGTTATATTTGCCGAACACTATAGTTATGACATCTGTGTTGAGATCTGCATTTTCCAGCAGTCACAAAATCTTTTTCAGGATTTGCTCACAAAGATCATCAAATTTCTTGAAGAAAGACTCATTCATTGATTGGAGTATTGCCATTCCATCAATGACGTAAGCTGTTCTCATGACTTCCCTGGATGGTGATAAGCTGTAAACCTCATTACACAACTTCAAGTTTCTTTGGCAGTTCAGCCTTGGTTGTCTTTCGCATTGATCCAACATCATTGAACAATGCCGGTGATACTGTAGTAAGCTCACATCGCAGCACAGTCTTGAGGTCAATGTCGCGTGTTCGGGAAACTGACAGAAAATGCCGAAAGAAAACCTCTGAGGAGCACACCAGCTTCTGCTTATCTGACGGTATGATTTTATGCATGTCAGTAAATGGAGCTATTTGCACCCTCGTCTGGGCATTTCAGAAGCTCCTTCGTTTGTTATTTTTCACAAGTCGCTGCTCCACAAAAGTCGTCATCTTCTGCCTGCCAATCCTGCAGTATTAGAGATATTTCTACACTCTTTGAAGCTATCTGACCAGTGACAATGTTGACAATGTTGAACTTGGTACAGTATCAAGATCAAAGGGTTATGATACTGGGTTGCAATTGCATTGCATATCTTCTCAACATCAGCCACATCCCTAGCAAGTCCGGCTGTACCTATTCTTGGTGACTCTCTGTTCCTTTCGCAACTGTACACATTTCTTTCATTGCCTTGGAGTATGAGCCTGTGATGTGGCTAGCAGCGGCAGCTCCTAGTTAGAATTAGTGGGGGTGCTGCTTCAGAAAAATTTTAGCCACTGTTTTAATATTGTGTAAAAAGGTCAGCACTGCGTGAGTGACAGTGCTCGCTCCCTTGCGTGCAGCTTCCTTTCTTGGATATGTGGCTAGTAAGAAGACACTTCAGGAGTCCTGCCTTGCACAAGGTTAAGCCAATAATTCCTCCTTGAGTCTTAGCTTCTTGGTTGACTGTCTCTTCCAATGCCTGGTCTGTTGAGACATTGTTGAATTGCTGCTTAGATGATCTGCACACCACAAAGCATCTTTTTTCTAATTTTGCTGCTGGGTGATCCACTCAGAGTTGTTTCATCTCAGCAACATACACTGGTGTGTATTTGGAAACAGAAAATAATCCTACTAAATACAATATAGTACAGTAAACCTTCTATAAATCAGATCAATTGTCGATATATCCGAAGATCCGATTTCTCCGATTTCTCCTGCTACACACGCAAAATCACTAAAACACTTATTAGCATCCAAACTTAATACGTATACTACAGATAATAATTGTATTTTTAAGCTTACCTGTATTTATGTATGTTACTTCTATGCTCTGTCATCAAATATAACTTCTGGAACCTCGGGTGTAGTAACGGGAATTGTGTGTGTGTGTGTGTGTGTGTGTGTGTGTGTGTGTGTGTGTATGAAAGCTGAAAGAGCCACTTGGGAACCGGAATAGCTCTACTGGGTGAATGAGAACAAAAGAATTGGCTCCCTGAAAAGAGCCAGAATTCCCATCACTAAAACTGACCGAGGAGCAATGTGCATCAGCGTGGGTGGCTGGTTTTGCGGGAAACTATACTGGATGCCCACCGTATATATCGCCGCCGTCCGATTTAGATAAAAATAATCCGGTGGCTATATAGAGTCTGATATATCCAATATCCGACTTATACATATCCGATTTATAGAGGGTTTACTGTAATAGGAAAAGGTGTTACTTTGAATAAGTAGTACAGTGTATTCCATCGGCTACTTCTCCCATCATCAGAAACTTTCACAAAAATCTCTTAAAATAGATGATGTGGCATTAAAGATGAACTTATTACATAGAAAACTAACATTACAGAGACTGATGTACAGATGTTTCCTCACTGCAAATGATAAAAACAATTTCCATAGAATTATAACAGATACACGGTAGTGCTAAAAATCTGCAAAATAATACCTTATTATAATATAAATGGTAGAAAAGTTGACATTGCTCTTCAGGTCATGTTGCACAATGCCAGACAATATTTTTCATAAGCTTGGTGTAATGCATATGCTTTCCTGGGAAGAAAAACAAGAACATGAAACTGATGCATGTATACTTAGCAGTCCATATGGTAATCATCAACATTGGCCCACAAAGTACCTCTGCCACCAAAATGAGCCACCACAACTATTCATTTCCTACTACTTAAACATTATTCTTTTCCAAAAAAGTGGATTTCATATTGTCTTATGGGGGAGGAATCCGGCCCACTTTTTTGTCTTTAGTCTAAAGGGGATGGCTATGGCTGAAGGGCCTCCCTATCCTATGCCCTTGCTATGATAGCTTCTAACATCTTGCCTACCACTGATGTTAAACTGATTGGGCGGTAGTTACTACTTTCTGCCTTATCTCCTTTCTTGAATATAGGAACTACATTTGTCTGCCTCCATAGCCTAGGAACTACTCCTGTGTCTAGGAATTTTCTAAAAATCATCGCAATGGGTTCAACGAGTTCTTCTCTACATTCCTTAAGAATTCTCGGAAAAATGTCGTCCGGCCCTGGAGATTTAGTCTTTTTAAGTCTATCTATTTCCTTCCTAACTACTTCCCTACTTATGACCATTTTGCTTCATTTATCAACCTCTTGTCCCCTAAAGATCTATACTGGCTCCAGTTCCCTACCTGAGTTCCTGAGAAAATATAATATACAGACAAGAAGTATTTATTTAATTCCTTACTAATTTCCTCACCATTTTCTATCAATCTGCCATCCATTTCTTTAAGAGGTCCTATTCTTTGCTTTGTTTTAGCCTTGTACAGCTGATAGAATCCATTTGGATCCTTCTAGGCATCTCTAACTATCCTAACCTCATAATTCCTCTTTGCAGTCCTAATATCCTTTTTAACTTTCCTAGCTAGGTCATTATACTGCCCTACTACCTGTACTTCTCCCCTTTTAATTCTCCTTTTTAATCCAATTTTCCTTCTAATGCTGCTATTCATCCATTTTGGATCATTTATATTTGACCTAATCCTCTTAGGTATATACTGTTCTTATCCTGTATGAATTTCCCTAATTATGCTATTATAATGCAATTCTACCTCAATGTTTTGATCCTCCTCTCTGCCTACTCCTATTCCTTCCCAATCTATACTCTGGAGGTGGTGTCTGAGGCCCTGGTAATTGGCTTTTCTAAAATCTGGTGCTAAAGCAGTGTTTTGTTCTACCTTCCTCTTTGCATTAATCTTGAATCTAATTTCATGGTGGTCACTAACATCAAATCTAGCTCCTATCTGAACCTGGCTGACCAAAGTTTCATTATTCATAAAGACCAGAACTGAAATATTTCCCTGTCACGTTGGTTCCCTTATAAGTTGTATGAAAAAAACATCCTGGACAACATTTAAGAATTCCTCCGAGCACTCGTCTCCTGTCATACTATTCCAGTCTATTCTCCTATAATTAAAGTCCCCCATAATGCACACATTATTATACCTAGATGCCCTTGCAAGCTCCTGCATCAGGGATGCACTAGTTGCTTCGTCTAAATCCGGAAGCCTATATATAATTCCTGCCACAAACTTTTTCCTTCCTATAATAATGTCAATCCATAATGATTCCGTATTCCTATCTGTTTTTATTGTGGTATTGACATAGCTATTTAATGTGTTTCTCTCCCATATGAGGAAAGATTGAGAGAACTGGGACTGATAACATTGGAAGAAAAGAGACAGAGAGGCGACCTAATAGCGTTATTTAGAATCCAAAAGGGAATGGAGATGATTGACAGAGAAGATTTAACGATTAGGGATGTAAGTGATAGAAGAGGACATAGCAAGAAATTAAAGAAGAGAGCATGCAGAAGAGACTTCAAGAAATATAGCTTTCCACATAGAAGTATAACAGTTTGAAACGAACTCGATGATGAGATTGTGTGTGCAAAAACAATATGTGAATTTAAGACAAAATTGGATGAAAGGATGTATAGAGACGGGACAGCACGAGCCTAAGTGTGGCTCAGTCAGAGAAACTAAATATTAATAGAGGTAAGGGTAATAGTGACAATGGACGGGGTAAAGAGAGGGAGGTACATGAACTTAGTGTCTTTTATACAAACAGTAGAGGTGTAATAAATAAGATAGACACACTTAGAGGTATCGCATGTGTTGAAGAGTTAGATATTATAGGTATTACAGAAACTTGGTTAGATATTGCAGGCAAACATTTCTCACCTGAAGTAGGAATAGATGGGTACACTTTTTTCCACAGGGAATAGGGAGGAGAGGGGGAGGTATAGCACTGTACGTTAAAAACACATTAAATAGCTATGTCAATACCACAATAAAAACAGATAGGAATACAGAATCATTATGGATTAACATTATTATAGGAGGGAAAAAGTTTGTTGTAGGGATTATATATAGGCCTCCGGATTTAGACGAAGCAGCTAGTGCACCCCTGATGCAAGAGCTTGCAAGGGCATCTAGGTATAATAATGTGTGCATTATGGTGGATTTTAATTATAGGAGAATAGACTGGGATAGTATGACAGGAGACAGGAGCTCAGAGGAATTCTTAAATGTCGTCCAGGATGGTTTTTTCACACAACTTGTAAGGAAACCAACACGACAGGGAAATATTTTAGATCTGGTCTTAACGAATAATGAAACTTTGATCAGTCAGGTTGAGATAGGAGCGAGATTTGATGTTAGTGACCACCATGAAATTAGATTCAAGATTAATGCAAAGAGGGAGGTAGAACAAAACACTGCTTTAGTACCAGATTTTAGAAAAGCCAATTACCAGGGCCTCAGACATCACTTCCAGGGTATAAATTTGGAGGGAATAAGAGTAGGCAGAGAGGGGGATCAAAACATTGAGGTAGAATTGCATTATAATAGCATAGTTATGGAAATTCATACAGGGCAGGAACAGTATATACCTAAGAGAAGAATTAGGTCAAATAAAAATGATCCAAAAAGGATGAATAGCAACATTAGAAGGGAAATTGGATTAAAAATGGGACTCTATAGGATAATTAAAAGGGGAAAAGTACAGGTAGTAGGGCAGTATAATGACCTAGCTAGGAAAGTTAAAAAGGATATTAGGACTGCAAAGAGGAATTATGAGGTTAGGATAGCTAGAGATGCCCAGAAGGATCCAAAGGGATTCTATCATTTGTACAAGGCTAAAACAAAGGAAAGAATAGGATCTCTTAAAGGAATGGATAACAGCTTGATAGAAAATGGTGAGGAAATTTGCAAGGAATTAAATAAATAGTTCTTGTCTGTATTTTCTCAGGAAGAGTCGAGTAGGGAACTGGAGCCAGTACAGATCTTTAGGGGACAAAAGGTTGATAAATTAAGCGAAATAGCCATAAGTAGGGAAGTAGTTAGCAAGGAAATAGATAGACTTAAAAAGACTAAATCTTCAGGGCTGGATGACATTTTTCCGAGGATTCTTAAGGAATGTAGAGAAGAACTCGTTGAACCCATTGCGATGATTTTTAGAGAATCACTAGACACAAGAGTAGTTCCTAGGCAAATGTAGGCAAATGTAGTTCCTATATTCAAGAAAGGAGATAAGGCAGAAAGTAGCAACTACCGCCCAATTAGTTTAACATCAGTGGTAGGCAAGATATTAGAAGCTATCATAGCAAGGGCAATTAGAAGACTTTTAGATGAACACAAGCTAATTAGATATAGTCAACATGGTTTTTAGCAAGGGGAAGTCATGCCTGACAAATTTATTATCCTTCTATAGGAAAGTATTTGAAACCATAGATAAGGGGGGCAAGTATGATATAGTTTATTTGGACTACAGTAAAGCCTTTGACAGAGTACCCCATAGGAGACTGTTAAGTAAAGTTAAGGCTCATGTCATAGGTGGGAAGGTATTAGAATGGATTAGGAGATGGCTTACTAGTAGGGAACAGAGGGTACAGATCAATGGGAAGAAATCAGAATGGGATAATGTCACTAGTGGGGTACCACAGTCATCAGTACTAGGACCGTTGTTATTCATAATTTATATAAATGACTTAGAGACAGGAATAAACAGTGATATCAGTAAATTTGCTGATAACACAAAGATAGGAAGACCGGTAAAGAATTTAGATGACACTGTGGTGATGATGTGGTGTGATGCTAATGATAAAATCTAAGATAAAAGTTATAAATGTAGAGTATGAAAAAGGTAAAGCAGAATTGATAAGTGCACAAATTAATACAAGATGTGAAGAAATCCAAAAAATAGTAGTTGCACATGTATCCCAAAAACAAAAACTTGGACGAAGGAAAAACATGAAGAAACAATAGAAGATTCTCTAGAGAGCTTAGAAAAGATTATTAAAAGCAGTCAAAAAGTAACACTGGTGGGAGATTTTAACTGCAGTGAAGTAAATTAGGAGACATTTGAAAGCGGAGATGAAAATACATGGGGAAATAGATTATTGAGACTAATGATGAATAATATAATGATTCAATGGGTAACTGAAAATACAAGATTTAGAGGCGAAGACAAACCATCAAGATTAGATCTTTTATTTACTAAAGGAATAAATCTAGAAACAGATATTAATTATGAATGCCCCTTTGGAAGGAGTGACTATGTGGTCCTGGAAATTGAAATTAAGGGAGATATAAAAGACAAACAAGAGGAATTATACAAAAAGAAAAGAAAAAATTATGCAAAAGCAAACTATACTGCAATGAAGAGGTTTTTCAATTAAATTGACTGTACGAAAATGAAGGAATTAAAGGACGTACAAAAGAAATATGATCTCTTCCTGATGATATACAAGCAAGGAGTAAAGGAATACGTTCCATTTTATAAAATAATATCAAAAGGTAAAGGATGGTTTAACGGAAAATGTGAAAGATCTAAAAAGAGAAGAGATGAAGCATGGAAGAGAATGAAAAGAAAACTGGTCCAGAAAGGAAAGAAGAATATGAACTAGAAAAGAATGAATATGTAAGGGTAAGAAGAGAAGACGAGAAGAGATATGAAAAAGATATAGTTGACAAATGCAAGGAAGAACCAAAGCTGTTTTATAGATTTATTAATGGAAAAATAAAACACAAAGAAATTATAACCAGATTAAAGGAAAATAATGAAGTATATGAGGACCCGAAAGAAAGGAATGAAGTGCTAAATGAGAATTTTCAGAAAGTATTTACAACTGAATCAGATTTTAAAAAGCCACAAGAACAAGTGAGGAAAAACGAGATGTGGGAAATCAAGATAAGTAAAAAAAGAGATAGAAGAAATGATGAAGGAATTGGATGAAAGAAAAGCTATAGAATCAGATGGAGTGTCAGGATACATATTGAAGGAGTGTAGACAAGAAATGGCTGAACTAATTCATGATATAATTAAGTGTTCTAGTAAAACAGAAAAAGTTCCCAAAGAATGGAAAAGAGCTGATATAATGTCTATTTACAAGAATGAAAACAAAGAAGAACCACTTAGTTATAGACCAGTGTCATTGACCAGCATAGTGTACAAGATATGTGAGAAGATCATCAAAAAACTATGGACTGATTACTTAGAAACAGAAGGAATGATATCAAGTAGACAATTTGGATTCAGAACAGGAAGATCGTGTCACCAACTTATTGAGTTTTTATTCAAGAGTAATAGATATAACACAAGAAAGAGATAGATGGGCAAATTGCATATATTTAGACTTAAAAAAAGCATTTGATAAGGTTCCGTACAGGAGATAACTATGGAAGTTGGAACACATTGGAGGATTAAAAGGAACAATAAAGAACTGGATGGAAGACTACCTGAAAGGAAGGGAAATGAGAACAGTAGTAAAGGATGAAAAATCTGAATGGAGAGAAGTGAAAAGTGGAGTACCACAGGGATCAGTTTTGGCACCAATAATGTTTTTAATATATGTAAATGACGTGACACGAGTGAGCAGTTACATAAGTCTATTTGCAGATGATGCAAAATTACTAAGAAAGATAGGAAACCACAAGGATAGTGAGGAGCTACAGAATGATATAAACAAAATATATGAATGGAGCAAGACAAGGGAAATGGAATTTAATGCAAAAAATGCCAAATATTAGAAATGGGAAAAAAGTGCAATGAGACCCTCATGGACGTATGTTAGGGGAAAATATTATATCAATAGCAAAAGAAGAGAAATATTTGGGAGTGGTAATACTGGACAACATATCACCAGAGAAACATATAAATAGAATATTGGGTGACACTTTCATGATGCTAAGGAATATACGAATGACTTTTCATTTCCTAGATAAAGATATGATGAGAAAAATTATAACTACAATGATCAGACCAAAACTGGAATATGCAGAAGTAATATGGTTCCCGCACAAAAAAAAAGCATGTATTGAAATTAGAAAGAATACAGAGAATTGCAACTAAGATGGTGCCAGAATTGGAAGACCTACCTTATGAGGAAAGATAAAAAAAAAATACATTTAACAACATTGAAAGAAAGAAGAGAAAGAGGTGACTTAATCACAATATATAAATTGATGAACAACCTGGAGGAAACATAGAAAAGACCTAATATTGAGAAGAAAAGGAGAGGCTAGAATTTTGAGGTGACTCAAGAAAATACTGCATAAAGAAATTTGTTTGAAAGATACAAAAAAGTAGTTTTCCCAAAAGAAGTATAGATACTTGGAATGGATTGAAGGAAGAGGTGATAATGGCAAAGAATATACATCAACTGAAGGAAAAACTAGACATATAGATATGGATACAGGACCACACGAGTGTAGCTCAGGTCCTGTATACTACAACTAGGTAAATACAACTAGGTAAACACACACACACACACACACACACACACACACACACACACACACACACACACACACACACACACACACACCCACCCACCCACCCACCCACCCACCCACCCACCCACCCACCCACCCACCCACCCACCCACCCACCCACCCACCCACCCACCCACCCACCCACCCACCCACCCACCCACCCACCCACCCACCCACCCACCCACCCACCCACCCACCCACACACACACACACACACACACACACACACACACACACACACACACACACACACACACACACACACACACACACACACACACACACACAGTTGAAGCTTACAAGTTGGGGGAAGAAAACATCCAAAGAAGAAATACAGAGAAAGATCTAGGAGTAATTGTTATGGATGATATGTCACCGAGAAGGCATGTAAATAAAATTGTTGGGAAAACCTACAATTTGCTTAAGAATATAAGTGTGGCATTTTCCTACATTGATGAGGATATGATGAAGAAAATTATTGTCACTATGATTCGTTCAAGGTTGGAATATGCAGCAGTGGTCTGGTCACCGAACTTAAAGAAGGATATTAAACAGTTGGAGAGGATCCAACAGGCAGCAACAAAAATGGTTCCTAGTTTGGAAAACCTCCCTTATGAAGATAGATTGTTGAGATTGGGTTTGAAGTCTTTGGAACAGAGAAGAACGAGAGGAGATTTAATTGTAATATTTAGACTTATAGAAGGAATCGACAAGTATGACAGAGATGATTTGATAGTGCGGGACGAGCGAACCACGAGGGGACACAGGAAGAAATTGAAGAAAGGGACTTGCAGGAGGGATGTGAAGAAATACAGTTTCCCACATAGAATTATCGACACTTGGAATGCCCTGGATAAAGAAGTGACCGAAGCAACAACAATACATGGTATTAAAATGAAGCTAGATAATTATTGGGACAACAGAGACGGGATAGCATGAGCTTAGCTCTCCCCCCGTATGCTACAATTAGGTAAATACACACACACACACACACACACACACACACACACACACACACACACACACACACACACACACACACACACACACACACACACACACACACACACCTAGAGAACAAGACACTAAATGTTGTGTGCATAACTGAAACAAAATTAGACGAAAATATCATGGACAAGATGGTTCACATTTCAGAACTATATTACATGGAGAAAAGACAGAAAAGATAAGAAAGGAGGAGGAGTAATATTATTAACAAAAGTAAGTGACAAAGACGGAATATGGTTCAAGAAAAGCAGAAGTGATAAGTCTGCATATAAGGTCTGGAAAGGGAGAAAAACTTATATTAGTAGTGGCATACATTCCCCCCAAAACCAGCTCATGGACAAAGGAACAACATGAGTGCTACTTACGGACACCCAGATAAACTTAGAACAAATAATTAAAAGTAGTATAAGAGTCACTTTGATAGGTGATTTTAATTGTAGTGAAGTGAAGTGGGAAAAATATGAATGTAGTTGTGAAGACAATAGTTGGGGTAATAGATTGTTAAAACTGACCATGAAAAATACTATGACACAATGGGTTACTGAAAACACAAGGTACAGAGGTGAAAATGAGCCAACAAGACTGGATTTAGTGCTTACAAAAGGAATAGATTTACCAAAAGAAATAAACAATGACTGTCCATTCGGAAAAAGTGACCACACAATTATAGAGTTTGAGATTAAAGAACGTTCTCATGAAGGAAGAGATGAAAACCACATGATACACAGACTAAATTATGCAAAAGCAAACTATTCAGATTTAAGATTATTTTTCAATGGCATAGACTGGAGAGAGATGGATAGACTTGAAGATGTTCAACAAAAATATGATTATTTCCTAAGGAATAGAGAAACATATGCCATATTACAAAATAAGAGAAAAAGGAAATCAAGAGTGGTTTAATGCAAACTGTTATAAGGCAAACAAGAAAACGGATGAAAAATGGAAAACAGTAAAAGAAAAAAGGCAAACGTAAGAAAGCAGGAGTGAGTACAGGTTAGCTAGAAATGAATATGTCAGAATAAGAAGAGAAGAAGAAAAGAAATTTGTAAAAGATATAGTAAACAAATGTAAGGAGGAACCAAAGTTATTATATAGATATATAAATGGAAAAATCAAACAAAAAGAGAGAACAACAAGGTTGAACAAAAATAATGAAACAGAAGATCCAAAAGAGATGAGTGAAATACTAAACAAAAATTTCCAGAATGTATTCACAAGTGAAACAGAATTTAGACACCTACATGAAAGAAAAGAAAGCACAGATTTGTGGGAAATTAAGGTAAGCAGACATGAAATAAAGGAGTTGTTAAAGAATCTAGAAAAAAAGAAAGCTATAGGACAAGACGGGGTGTCAGGCCATTTATTAAAAGAATGTCGAGAACAACTTATTAAACAATTTGTGACATAATAGAGAGTTCAGTAAAGTAAGGAAAAGTGCCAAATGAGTGAAAAAGAGCAGAAATAATACCAATATACAAAAGTGGTAACAAAGAGGAACCTTTGAACTATTGACCAATGTCGCTGACCAGCATAATTTGTAAGGTCTGTAAGATCATAAAAAAGCAATGGACTAGGTACTTAGAGAAAGAAAAGAGAATAACGGACAGACAATTTGGATTTAGAGAAGGAAAGTCATGTGCAATAAACCTATTGAGTTTTTGCTCAAGGGTGATTGATGTAACACAAGAAAGAGAAGGATGGACGAACTGTATATATTTGGACCTAAAGAAAGCATTTGATAAGGTACCACATAGAAGGTTACTATGGAAACTTGAGAACATTGGAGGACTGAAAGGAAATATTTTAAACTGGATAGAGGATTATCTGAGAGGAAGAGAGATGAGAACAGTCATAAGGGACACAAAATCAGAGTGGAGGAAAGTCACGAGCGGGGTTCCACAATGCTCTGTCTTAGCACCACTGATGTTTTTGATATATGTCAATATATCAAAAACATAAACCTACATAAGGCTACATAAGCCTTTTCGCTGATGATGCTAAACTGTTAAGAAAAGTGAATAGTCAAAAGGATTGCAAAAAGCTACAAGAAGATCTAAACAAGATCCAAGAGTAGAGTGAAAGATGGGAGATGGATTTTAATGCAAGCAAATGTCATGTAATGGAAATAGGAAAAAGCTCAAAGAGGCCTCCATGGACATATAAAATGGGAAACAGCATTATAACAACAGTAGATCAAGAGAAAGACTTGAGAATAGTAATGCAGGATAATCTATCTCCAGAGAAGCACATAAATAAGATATTTGGAGAAACATACAATATGCTAAGAAATATAAGAGTGGCCTTTCACTATATGGATAAAGAAATGATAAAGAAGGTTATCACTACAATGATTAAACCAAAAATGGAATATGCTGCAATTGTATGGTCTTCACATAAGAAAAAACATATAAAGAAAATTGAAATAATACAATGAATGGCAACGAAAATGGTTCCAAAGTTAGAAGGGAGGACGTATGAGGAGAGGCTGGAAGAAATGAATTTGCCAACACTTGAGGAAAGAAGGGAAAGAGGTGACCTGATAGCAGTATACAAACTGTTAAAGGGAATGGATAAAACAGATATGAATATACGATCAAAGGAAGAAGCTGCTTATACAAGAGGCCACAAGAAGAAATTAAAAAAGGGAAAATGCTTGAATAACAAAGAAATATAGCTTTCCACATAGAAGTATAGACACATGGAATAGTTTGAAAGAAGTTATTGAAGTGAATAGTGTGCACAAACTGAAGGAAAATTTGGATCAATGTAGATACGGAGACAGGACCACACGAGTTTAGCTCAGGCTCTGTATACTACAATTAGGTAAATAGTTAAATACACACACACACACACACACACACACACACACGCACACACACACGCACACACACACACACACACACACACACACACACACACACACACACACACACACACACACACACACGCACACACGCACGCACGCACGCACGCACACACACGCACACATATCAATGAATTACACAAGAGGAAATTAAAAAAAGGAAGATGCTTGAATAACTCAAAGAAATTTAGCTTTCCACATAGAAGTATAGACACATGGAACAATTTGAAAGAAGTTATTGAAATGAATAGTTTGCAAACTGAAAGAAAATTTGGATCAATGTAGATACGGAGACAGGACCACACGAGTTTAGCTCAAGCCCTGTATACTACAACTAGGTAAACTAGGTAAATACACACACACACACACACACACACACACACACACACACACACACACACACACACACACACACACACACACACACACACACACACACAGATAGATAGATAGATAGATAGTTTATTGACTACGAAGAAAATACATTTATTTACAAATTGAGATTAAAGATAGTTATACAAGTATAGCATCAATTACATATTGTCAGCTAGTTGTAGTCCATAATATTAATTATTACTCCGAAACAAACCTTAACATCTACAAAACTAAGCATACGACCGCAATATATCATGAACAATGTATTAAAAAAATGGTTTGTCACCACCAGGTCACCAGTGTTTTAGATTTGGTCACCGCGTGTATTGGAGTTGGTCACGTGTGTATTAGAATTGAGTTTTTGAAGGGTCGAGGTGATGCTGCTTTGGAGGTCTTGTTGAAACACACATGGCTTGATTTAGATGATATATTGAACACACACGACTTGATGTAGATACAAGAAACAAAGTGACTCTATGACCTTAGCCTGCCTTGAGAGTGTGATGAGAGCGACCTATCGATGTGAAGGTAGCGAAAGAAGTGATGCAAGAGGCAAGGGGTGCGGGTCCAGCCGCAGTCAGGAAGGGTCGACTCCAGGTGGAATATGCGACCGTGATTGGCCAGAATGATCTGGGTGGTGACGTCACACTCACGTAGCCTCCTGATTGGAGCGCGCACGACAGCCTTGACCTGACGCTACCCTGGCTGGAATGTGACTCATGGGAATACCTTTTTCTAGAGGGGGAGATGGAAAATTCCCTTGCCTACACACACACTCACTCTCGGCTAGAACAATGAAACTAAACTAAAACTAACTTAAAACTAATGTTAACAATATATATACAGGTTAAACCTCCCTAATCCGAAATTCTGTAATTCGGAATGAATTTTCAGAATAAATTTTCGGAATAATTTGAATTTTGAATTTGGCGGGATAATTTTAATTTGCGGGGCTGCCGCTGGGACGCGTGCGGAGCTTCACCCATCGCGTGTTTACACTGTTTTTCCATAATATCTCTGTAATATTTGCCCCTAAATATGGCTCCCAAGCGACCAGGAAGTGATAGTGTTGTTAGTGAAGCTAAGAAAAAGCGCAAACACATGACACTGTCAATACAACAGAAGATGGACCTTTTGAGGAAGCTGGATAAAGGTTACTCGATGCGGACTGTATGCCAAGAGTACAACATTGGCATATCAACTGTATATGACATTAAGAAACAGAAAGACCAAATTTTAAAGTTTTACAGTGAATCAGACAGTAAGAAGATCATGGGGGTTCGTAAAACACTAAAGGAGGGGAAAAGCAGTGATTTAGACAGTGCTCTCCTCATACAGTGGTTTAAGCTTCAGCGAAGTAATATCGTAAAATTAAACTTGTTTTCTTTCAGCATGGTGTTTATTTAATGACCTGTGGTTCGGAATTTTCTATAATCAGGAAAGCCTCAGGTCCCGAGGTTTCTGAATTGGGGAGGTTCAACCTGTATATAATATATATGATACAACAATCTTGGACACAACATCATTACTAAATTTACAAAATAGATCATCCAAAGTGTTAAATAAATAACCATCTCTTAAGTGCCTAGTTACAGGACAGTTTTCCATGACATGCCTCTCTGTCTGGTCTGAGCTCCACACACAAACCCGTTCCTCCACAGGGAGGTGGCCCCGCCACCGTCTATTCCAACGTCCTGTCTTGATAGCCAGTGAATGTCCTGAAACCCTGAACCTCGTGAACGAGATTCTGTGTAGATATTTAATTGTATATCACTTTATATACATCATTCACTTTCATCGTTGGATTAATATCCTTATAAACATTACATCTAGATGTATCTGATGACAAAATAGTCCTATGTACATTCCTTATTAATAATGACATGCCCGAGACGTCATCCCGAGTGTATCTTTTGACAATCTTGGCGACAGGTGTATTCATTGTATTTATAACTGTAAGTGGATCATCGTTCATGCCAGACCTTTATTGCCATAACTTGTGAAAAAATTTGTGTTTGTATTTTAAGAGGTCTGACAAGGTTGGGTAACCAAGTTCAGCATAACAGACAAGATTGGAGGTATTCTTTCTCTCCCCTAACAATACTTTCATAGCCCAGTAGTACAGTTTGATCACTGATTTGGTGTCAGCACCGAACCATGATTCACATCCGTACAACAGTGATGACGTGAGAGCTGTGTTAAACACTCGACGTTTAACAATGAACGGAACGTTATTGTTTTTCCCTATAAAGGAAACAAATTCAATACTTGAGAGATCTTCGCCTTGGCATGCTCTTTCACGGCTGATGAAACCGAGCCATCACATGTAAAGGGGGAACCTAGATACGCATAACTGTCACAGTACTCCACCACAAGGTCATCCACATACAACGTTTCCCTATCACCTGCTTCACCATTTATAACAAAAAATTTAGACTTTCCAACATTCACTTTCATACCATACTCTTGACAAAATGTTCTTTATATATTTAGTTTATTCAAAATACCAGTCCGTGTCGATGACAATAAAAGTGTCGTCCATTAACATTAGTATGTGTAGCCATTGCAAAAAGAGTTCAGGTTGACATACATTTTAAAGTCTTTTTTATCAATTCATTAACAAATATAATAAACAAAAAACATGAGGTTGACAATCCTTGGCTTACACCTTGAGTGGCCGTGACCACTGCGGAGCCCATGATACTCTCCGTGACGCTGTACATTGCCATCAATGCCGCCAGCATTACCCTGCCACACCCTGCTTGCTTCAACACCTCAAACATTTTATGACAAGGAACGAAATCATATGCCTTGGAAAAATCTATGAAGGTTACAAATAGTTTAATTTTCTTTCTCTGTGCTATATCTGTTAGGAGTCTTAAGATTACAACATGCTCCAAACATCCTCTCTGCTTCTGCGCACCATCCTGCTCCCTGTAAGTTGTGAACCAGTGGTAGAGGCGCTCACACAAAACCATGTCGTATAGTTTAGTTATTGAATTGATCACACCATAGACTACACCATACTTGATCCATGAGTTTCGCGAGCATTTTGTTGATGACTGTCGGCTTGCTAGGCCTGTCACAGTCCACCGCTGTCGTCAGCATTACCCAGGGGGCACCTAGGTCAGATGACCTGGAGGTGACAGTCAGGATTTGCCCCCTACCATACTTGACTGGACACTCGAAAGCTGACCTTTTGCAAACAGGCCCTACGGCAGATTTTTAGAAAAATCAAATAAAATACTTGGAAATAAGAAAGGAACCTCAAATAAAAAGCAAACACTTCAGAGTGATGTAGAGAATATGTTTATGAGCAACAAAAACAAATTAGTCAACGTACGTCATCAGTGGGCGACAATTATTAAATCCTAAGAAACCAAGAAAAACACAAAATTTGCAATAATTTCCAGGAATATTGGAATTTCAATCTGAAAACACTTGCATGCATAGCCCATGTAGTCTACATTGATATGCAATACCATAGAATACACCATACGTGACTGTACACTCGAAATAGGGTCTTTCGCAAATATGTCCTGAGGCGATTTTTTGTTTGTTTTATTTAAATAGAATACTTAAAATCATCATAGAAACCTCAAACAAAAAGCAAACACCTCAGAGTGATGTGAAGAATATGTTTATGAGCAACAAAAACAAATTAGTCAATATACGTCATCGGTGGGCGACAATTATTAAATCCTGACACCAATAAAAACCAAATTTGCAATAATTTCCCAGGAATATTGGAATTTCAATCTGAAAACACTTACATGTGTACCGAGGGTCAGTGTTACTGCCACTGTACCGTTTCGGTAAATATTACTTTCTATTGACACTGCTGTCATCACTGTACCGTTTCGGTATTAACTCTACCCTTCTTATCTACTACTTTCTATCTACTTTCTATGCTGCCACCACGACACCACTTGGGTATCGACACTATTGCTACTACTACCACTTGGCCCTCCACCACCGAGGTTGAGATACGAACAGAAAACGAGTATAGTAAAATAATGGACAACTTTAATGATGAATAAATAAATAAAGTACTCGCTATATCCGTGGTGGTGCTCTTACAAATGCTTATCCACCCTTAGCGACACAAACATAAACATATACCTTAACACAAATATTCCTATTCTATCCTACCTAACTATACGTGAGGGAACTGATGGAAAACGACCAAAATACACTCACGCCACAAATATTGTTTGAGAGTCACTGGGTCCTTCTGGCCGTCGTCCTTGTTTGAGAGGCAACTCCACATGCAGCCTTCGTCAAACCACAACCGAAAGACAGTCTTTTGCTGGTCCTCTCGGCAGCTGTATCCGGGAGGACAATTTACTGTTAGATATTAATAACAATGTTTTTTTCAAGTGTGGCAAGGCTTTTAGGAACACTGAAGGCTTACCTGTCTGGAGCGGGGTCACGGAACACTAGTGACTGACCTTCCGCCCAGACCGATATATATATCCTCAGTTCCAGTGACGTCACGCGTTTTTCCCATCATCCTCTTTCGCTAGTAGTACCTACTCTAACCATAACAAGGTATCTTAACGAGTGTCGAGAATACGAGGATTTACCGGTGATTCCGCAAAGGAATCACCGTAATGATAGTTGGCCCGTTGTACTCGGTATACGGCTTTCCTCTTTAAAAAAAAATAAATCCTCGTATTCTCACACTCGTAAGAACATGAGTTTATATATTATCAACATAAGTCGGGACCGGTCTTCTTCTTCTTCTTCTTCTTTCTTCTTGTCTCTATGCAAGACTTCCGAGTCAGACGTGACTCGACCTCCTGGTCGGAATAGGTGAACCCAACTCCCAACCAGTCCTGGCAAACTGAGCAGGGTGGTGATCCTCGACGGGGTCTCACCAAAGCCTTCATCCATGGGGGGTGAACTTCCAGTCCTTTACCTGGGCACTACAGAACCCCCAGGACTGCGGTGATCTCTGCTTCAGCTGCGGGACCAGTTTACCAGCTCGGCATCTCCTCGCCGCTGCAAAAGAGTTTTTATAGGCAGTAACCTTTCCTTTAACCACCCAGGGGTCTACTTACTACCATCTCTCCCTCTCAACACTCCTCTAGGAATTCCTCACAGGCCTTCGGGCTCTGCGTGGTTCCTCCGTGTCATCCTCATCCTCGGAAGGAAACACGATCTCGCTCATGTCGACTATAGAACCTCCATCACCCACAACTAGTGTTAACTTGTCCGCGGCACGGTGGATTGTGTCGCCGTTGACAGTGAGGTGGTGGTTGTAATGATGGTTGTAGTAGTAACTGCCTCGTCCACCCTCGAAGTGGAGGAGTGTGTATTTGGCACCACCATAGTCGCCCTCACGTATAAGTTAATATCCCTAACTCCCGCGTCACACTCATCCGACGTTTCAATTAAAAAAAACATAGCATGGGCTTTCCGTTTCATTACCGTGGGCACCACCAACGAATCGAGCAAGGTGTTATCTCTTTTCTGTTTAGAATAATAAAGGACTCCATCTTACTCTAATCGTGATGACCGACTTCTGAACACCCTGGTTTTATTGCTCCACCAAGCGCTTGTTCACCCACTTCTGTTATTTCCTCCTGGGGAAACCACGAGTCGCCTAACAAGTCTATCTGAGAATTCATAATTAAAATTTAATTGGAGGGGGGAAGGACGCCCGGCGATCCGAAGACCGCGACTCGCTTAACAATCTGGGGAAAGGTGCCCGCAGAGGAGACTTTGAGCGTATTAGTCCACTAACACTATCACTAACACTTAAAAAAAGAAAACAATACATCACTATTAACTCTACGTAACTATTCTAATCACCAATCACTAATCACTACTCTGTAAGGGAATAAAAAATTAACTGGAAGGGGGGCTAATTACCTACTTAACTAGCACACTGTAGCGTCCTCCGGACAACGTGGGCTGATGCGTAATTTGCATCTACACCGCTGCAACCACTGTACCGAGGGTCCGATATGAAGAGAAAACAAGAATGGTAAAATAATGGTTAACTTTAATGATGAATAAATAAATAAAGTACTCGCTATATCCGTGGTGGTGCTCTTACAAATGCTTATCCACCCTTAGCGACACAAACATAAACATATACCTTAACACAAATATTCCTATTCTATCCTACCTAACTATACGTGAGGGAACTGATGGAAAACGACCAAAATACACTCACGCCACAAATATTGTTTGAGAGTCACTGGGTCCTTCTGGCCGTCGTCCTTGTTTGAGAGGCAACTCCACATGCAGCCTTCGTCAAACCACAACCGAAAGACAGTCTTTTGCTGGTCCTCCCGGCAGCTGTATCCGGGAGGACAATTTACTGTTAGATATTAATAACAATGTTTTTTTCAAGTGTGGCAAGGCTTTTAGGAACACTGAAGGCTTACCTGTCTGGAGCGGGGTCACGGAACACTAGTGACTGACCTTCCGCCCAGACCGATATATATATCCTCAGTTCCAGTGACGTCACGCGTTTTTCCCATCATCCTCTTTCGCTAGTAGTACCTACTCTAACCATAACAAGGTATCTTAACGAGTGTCGAGAATACGAGGATTTACCGGTGATTCCGCAAAGGAATCACCGTAATGATAGTTGGCCCGTTGTACTCGGTACACATGCATAGCCAATGTAGTCTATATTGATATGCAATACCATAGAATACACCATACGTGACTGTGCACTCGAAATCGGGTCTTTCGCAAATGTGTCCTGAGGCGATTTTTTGTTTGCTTTATTTGAATAAAATACTTAAAATCATCATAGAAACCTCAAACAAAAACCAAACACCTCAGAGTGATGTGAAGAATATGTTTATGAGCCCTCAAATGGCTGGCCAATCCAGCCATAACCCCAGATCAATCGATATCAATAGCTAGTGTGACCACGCCTTAAAGGTTTGTTTTGGTCTCCCTCTAGTCATGCGAGAAGTAAATGCTATATTTGCATCGAATTAAAATTTTTATTTGGGTGTTTTCTTGTATTGTCGTCTATCCTATTTTTCTCATACTCATAAAACGTCATTGAAAAAAGAAGAGCAATATTTATTTTGTTGCATATATACTGAATAAACGATAGTTTCTCAACTCAGACCTCCTGTGACATCAAGATCAAGATCAAGCCACGAATTGTGAAAAACTCATTCCCAAGCCGATATAACGATAATGACATTTGATCACAATCAAATCATATTCAGGAATGGTGATTTCACTATGTGATGTTTTATTTCAGAAATTATTGCGAATTTGCCAGAAAGTTTTGCTATAAACAATATGCTTTATACACAACTCCCACACTCAAACTTGTAATCTTTATGTTAATTTCCTATTTGCAAAAGTTGTAAAATAATTTTTTAAGTTCAGCCATGGTTCAGCAATCATTACTGATTGTAAAGACATGAAATACAATGTCCTAAGTAGAATATGAACTGATATATGAAGTATTATCTGTCATCACTCATAGGAGCGGAATCTGTAGGGCCTACATGTAATATCGTCTGTCAGCGATGGTCGCGAGTGTCCAGTCAAGTATGGTGTAGTCTATGGTCACACTAATGACTCACTAGTTGCTTGGATTAAGTCTGTCACCTTTCTTAAATACTGTAAATAGCTTGGCCCTTGTCCAAGACGTAGGGTACTGACCAGAAAAAAACATGTTATTAAAAAGTGAGACCAGGTTCAGGATCCAGTGCGCAGGGAGCATCAAGAAGACACCTGGAGTTAGACCGTCAGGTCCACACGCTTTGTCGGGCTTCATTTTCCGGATTTGGTGTTCCACTTCCTGGGGAGTAATCGGATCATCAAGAACGGGAATAGTTACATTAGTGGCAATAATAGGGTAGTTAGTGGCAACCTGCTTCAGCTTAAGTACTGTTTCAAAATGTGTCTTGAACTCTTCATCACTGGGTCGGCTCATGCCAACACTACTGACTGCATTTATATTCCCTTTCCAGTCAATCGCTCTCCAAACTCTCGAGTCATTTCCATCCCATAGTAGTCTTACCCATCTGCCTAAATTACTGTCACTGCAAAAGTTGTCACTCACATGGTCCTCACTCCTCCTCACACATTCATACAAAGCTTCGGTTACACCATCATCTATCACATTCACATCATCATTAACAGGTAAAACACATTGGTGCAGGTTATCTTCAAACACAGTCTTAACAACTTTACCATACATCACAGGCTTCTTACTGAGCTTGGGTCTATTCAGGGGTCCATGAAGCGCCAAATGGTCTCCCAGCGAATCTGCCCTCATCAGAATGTCCTCTAAGTTAGTGCCAATACTCAAAAATGTTACAATAATCGGGACATGATCAGAAGGGAAGTCATTCCGCTGCAGAACACTGAAATCATTTATATGTTTCAACAAGTCAACCGAGGCAACACAATTGTCAAGCTCATCCATCCAGGTGTTTTTTTTCTTGTATGTTTTATAACTTTTGAAATGTTTATCATGGGTTAAAAGATTATTAATAACTACTAAGTTATTCTCAATACATACATTGAATAACACTTCAGCATTGTTATTAGCTGTATTAGTGTCGTCATGCAGAACAGAATAAGACATATCAGGGGTCAAAGCAGATTCGAGCAATTGGGCGGATCGAATACGGTCAGGAATGTCTTTCACTAAACTCCCGAACCTACAGTTCATATCCCCTATTATAAGAAAACCATTGGTCGTGTTACTAGAAAACAATTTCTCTTGGATAGCAGCAAAGGATGCATGTGAATAGTATGGGGAGTCACACGGTGGAATTTAACAGAATCCCATCCAAACATCTTGTAGATTCTTAAATTTTAGCCACACTTGGTCACCAATACTCACATCAATGGAATGAATCAGGTCCACTAGACTATTCCTTACACACACCACTGTGCTACCTCTTTCTGCTGACCCAACCATAGCACTGCAATATGTCACATACTCTGGAAACTCAACTGGTAATCCTGTTTTAACTTCATTGAGACATATAATATCATATTGACTCAACAACATCCTGACAGATTCTCTCTCCAACTTTGTGTGTACTCCATTAATGTTCCAGGATATCACTTTTAGGTTACCTACATTACGAGGTTGTCAAAAGGCCTGTAGGTTCCAGCTGTCGATTACGACGCCATCTCGGTATAGTTTCCTTTCCCTGGTGTTGAAATGAATGATACAACCCACGTTCCCTGCTCATTCCTTCTTCCGCTCAGCGTCGTGCAACCTCTTCCATTCCTTCCTCACCGCTGGATGAATATCTTTCTTTACGTAGATCTTTTTAAAATCCTCACCGGCTGTCTTCAAATTCTTAGCTCGCTCCAGAATGTGTTGCCTCTGAGACTCATCTTTGAGCGTCAACAGGATAGGGCGGCACTGGCGGTTCATACCGTCCTGCGCCGTAACTCCTAACCTGCAATGAGTCCCAACAACGTTGTTCACACCAAGCTTTTCCCATACCTTGTTTAGCTTGTTTTTGTCATCGACTGCTCCACTGAGGGATTCCTACTCGTCAGGTACCGCTAGGATGACAATATTCGCCCTTTTCCTTACGGTCCAAGGCTTCAAGATATAGCTGCTGCTTGCAGATGATGTCAGCTGTTTGTCAATCTTGGCTTCTAAGGCGTCCATCTTCTTGTTGATGACGCTTGTGGGCGAAACAACAAGCTTTTTTATCATGTCTAATTCTTCAATCATCTCATTCAATTTCTTGCTTATGCTTGCAGAACCTTCATCATCATCTCTCATTGCTACGATGATATCGACTAGTTCACTTTTTTTTTAGTTCTCGAGCTGGTTTCGGGGTATCGTCTTTGGCTCAGACACCTGCTTAGCCATGGTTACTGAGCTAGAGTGGACAAAACAAAGTTCACGCTCCGAGGAGCTCCTTGGAAACACGTCTTCTCACCACGGTGTCTGAAAACACACACACACACACACACACACACACACACACACACACTCACCCACCCACCCACCCACCCACCCACCCACCCACCCACCCACCCACCCACCCACCCACCCACCCACCCACCCACCCACCCACCCACCCACCCACCCACCCACCCACCCATCCACCCACCCACCCACCCACCCACCCACCCACCCACCCACCCACCCACCCACCCACCCACCCACCCACCCACCCACCCACCCACCCACGCACGCACGCACGCACGCACGCACGCACGCACGCACGCACGCACGCACGCACGCACGCACGCACGCACACACACACACACACACACACACACACACACACACACACACACACACACACACACACACACACACACACACACACACACTGGAAGTAATTAGAAAAGTAAATTACCAATGCCCACTAGGAAAGAGTGACCATGTACTTATTGAGTTTGAGGTAAATGATAGCATAAAAGAGGAAAGAGAGGAACACAAGAATGGAAGATACAATTATGGGAAAGCAAACTTTGTAGGATTGAGATAGTTTTTCGCATAGACAGACTGAAGTAGTTTTCATGCAACAAGAAGCATTCAGAAGAAATGGGATGAGTTCATCCCAATATACACGGAGGGCATAGATAGATATGTTCCAAAAATGGTTATTAGACAAAAGAAAAAGAATGAATGGTTTAATAAAATATTTGAATTAGCAAGATTGGAAATAGAAAAAAAACATGGAACAAGTGGAGGAAAAAGGAGGAAAAAACTTATGGGAGAAATACAAAACAGCTAGAAATGAATATGTAAAAATCCAAAGGAGAAGGAAGGATTAGTTAGGGACACGGTCGAGAAGAAAAAGTCTATGGTCATTTTTGGACTACAAGAAAAGAAAAACCCAGTCAAGATGGCGAGAGAGATGGTGAAAGATATTGTAATATTGGTTCAAGATGAAGAGCAAGGTCTGGAACGAGAAATAGAAGAAGTGTTTAGACTTGGTAAATATAAGGAAAGAGCCCATTAAAAGTAAGAATGAGATCACAAGTGGCGACAGAAGGGATCTTGGCAAGAACAGGGAAATTAGCTGAGAGAGAAGAGTACAAGAACGTCTGGATAAAACGTGACATGAATGTGGAAGAGAGGGAAAGAGAGAAGAACTTGAGGAGAGAAGCCAAGGAAAAAAACGACCAGAGGACAGGGAACGAGAAAGAGGAATTTTACTGGAGGGTGATGGACATGAAACTACGGAAATGGTACATGAGGGAGGTGGTGGGAGCACAAGAGGAGGGAGAACAACAGTAGTAGAAGGAAGAAAAGTTAATGTAGAAAATGGGGCGTTGAAAGTGATGTAAACAAACATTGATGGATTACTCTCGGGAGTGCTGGAATTGAAAGATTACCTAGAGGTTAACAGACCTGAAGTGGTATGCTTAGCAGAAACGAAACTCAAGCAAGAAGTTCAACTGAACTTTAAGAATGAGGGTTACAATATCTGGAGGAGGGACAGAAAAGACAAAGGAGGTGTGGGAGTGCTAATTATGGTTAAAAAAGACATATATGTAGAGGATGTGCAGTATGGGAAGGACATGGCTGAGGTGATAAGCGTTGTGATTAAAAATAGTAAAGGGGAGAGGAGTAGAATCATATTAACGTATGTACCACCCAAAACGAATGCATAGAGGCAAGAGAAGCATAGAAGGATGCAAGAGGAAATTGGCAGTGCTTGGACGATATGGTAAGGAGAAATAAAAAAGTACTATTAGTGGGGGACTTTAATTGCAAGGGGGTAAACTGGGAGGAAATGGAAGAGAAAGGAGGTGAAGGGGTGTGGAGTGAGAAGCTGTTGCAACTGGCACTGGTGAATACGATGGAACAATGGGTGGACGAAGCCACAAGGTATAGAGGAGAAGAAGAACCATCAGTGCTTGATCTGGTGTTTACGAAGAGACCTGAAGTCAAACCGATTATTAAATATACAAGTCCGATTGGAAAGAGTGATCATGTGGTACTGGAAGTGGAAATGCAGGACATGAAGGCAATGAAATGGAAGGAGGATCATAAAAATGGAAGGTTGAATCATGCGAGAGCAAATTTTGAAGAGTTAAGGAAGTTTTTTGGAAATATAGACTGGAAGAATGTGATGAAAGACTTGACAGTACAGGAGAAGTATGAATTATTTCTGGAGAAGTATAATGAGGGAGTGCAAAAGTATGTACCTGTGTACAGGGCGAGAGAAAGTAAATATAGTTGGTTTAATGGAAGATGTGTGGAAGCTAAGAAAAGGAAGGACAAAGCATGGAAGAAGTGGATGAAGAACCGAAACGATATCAACAGAGAGCAGTATAGAAATGAAAGAAACGAATATGTTAGAATAAGGAGAGAGGAAGAGAGAAGTTTTGAAAGGGATATAGTACAGAAATGTGAGAAAGAACCTAAGTTGTTTTACAGATACATTAATGGAAAGATGAAGAGCAGGGAGACCATTGATAAACTGGAGAGAGAAGGTCGGATTTATGAAACGGCAAAAGAGACGAGTGAACTTATGAACAAGTTTTAAATCTGTGTATAATGTGGAAGAGAAATTTATAGAATCGATTGTAGAAGAGAGGCAGGAGGGACTGCAGGAGGTAAGAGTGGAAAGACAGGAAATTGGAAAACTATTGGAAAAGTTGGATGTGAGAAAAGCAATGGAACCGGATGGAGTATCGGGCTGGACTTTAAGAGAATGTAGGGAGCAATTGGTGGAACCAATCTGGGATGTGATTAGCAGCTCCTTGAAGGAAGGAAAAGTACCAAGAGAATGGAAACAAGCTATTATTGTGCCGATTTATAAAGGAGGGAAAAAGACGGGGCAAGTTGTGTGAAACGGTTATCAAGGAAAGATGGGTAAGCTTCTTGAAGGAGAATAAGGTGATAAATGAGAGCCAATTCGGATTTAGAAAATATAGATTTTGTGTGATCGATGAAGTGCAAGACAGGGAAGGCTGGGTGGATACAGTGTACTTGGACATCAGGAAAGCATTTGACAGAGACCCACACAAAAGACTGTTGTGGAAGATGAACCATATGGGAGGAGTGAAGGGAGTAGTGCTGGATTGGATGACAGATTGTCTAAAGGATAGAGAAATGAGAACTGTGATTAGAGACACAAATTCAGAGTGGAGTGTAGTAACAAGCGGAGTACCACAGGAATCAGTGCTGGCATCCATCATGTTTCAGATATATGTGAATGATATGCAGGAAGGCTTGAGTAGCTATATAAACCTGTTTGCAGATGATGCAAAGCTGATGAGGGTAGTAAAGAGTAAGGAAGATTATAAGGAGTTGCAGACAGATGTGGATAAGATTCATGAATGGAGCCTGAGGTGGAAATTGGAATTCAATGCTAAAAAGTGTCATGTGTTGGAGATGGGGAAGAGTAAAAGAAGATCCACATGGGATTACAAATTGGGGGACAATTTAATAACAAAAAGTAAAGAAGAAAAGGATCTGGGAGTGATTATTCAAGACACCCTGTCCCCAGAAAGGCATATAAATGGGATATTTGGCTCAACGTATGGGTTGTTAACAAATATTAGGGTGGCGTTTCACTATCTAGATACAAGTATGATGAAGAAAATTATAACCACCATGATACGGCCCAAGTTGGAATACGCAGTGGTGGTGTGGTCACCGCATGTGAAGAAAGATATAAGGAAGTTGGAAAGGATTCAGAGAACAGCTACAAAGATGGTGCTGGAATTGAAAGATCTAACCTATGAAGAGAGATTGAGAGAAATGAGTTTGCCAACATTGCAGGAGAGAAGAGAAAGAGGAGATATGATTACGATGTACAAAATGGTAAATCACATAGAGAAGATTGACAGACAGGATTTGGTGACGGTAACTGGAGGTGTGGACAGAAGAACTAGAGGGCATTCTAAGAAGATTGTGAAGAGTCAGTGTTTGAGGGATATCAGGAAGTACAGTTTTCCTCATAGAACGGTGGATATGTGGAATGGCTTGAGTGAAGAAGTTGTCACAGCAAACAGTGTGCATACATTTAAGGAAAAGTTGGATAAATATAGTTATGGAGACAGGACATAATGAGCCTTGCTCGAACCCTGTAAATTACAACTAGGTAAATACAACTAGGTAAACACACATACACACACACACACACACACACACACACACACACACACACACACACACACACACACACACATAGGGCATAGATACATGTCTCAAAAATGTTTTTTAGAGAAAAAAATGAATGGTTTAATAGATGTTAATTATCAAGATTGGAAAGAGAAAAAACATGGAACAAGTGGAGGAAAAAAGGAAGAAGAAACTTATGGGAGAAATACAAAATAACTAGAAATAAATATGTAAAAATTTGAAGAGTAGAAGAAAGTAACTTTGAGAATAATATAATAGAAAAATGTAAAAACGAACCAAAATTTTTCTATATATATATATATATATATATATATATATATATATATATATATATATATATATATATATATATATATATATATATATATATATATGGAAAAATGAAAAGCAACGAGGGAGTAGATAAGCTGAATATAGAAGGTACAGAGTTTGAAGATGTATTACAACAGGCTGAGGTAGTGAATAAAAGATTTCAGACTGCATTTAGAAGAGAAAGTGAATTTAGAATGAATAATATTATAGCAACGGGAAATTTAATGGAAAACAAAACAAAGTAAAAGAAGCAAAACAACTGATGGAAAGCCAAGATGTAAGAAAAGTGCCGGGTCCAGATGGAGTGTCAAATTGGATAATGAAAGAATGCAGTAGCTAGATAGCAGGAAAGTTTTCTTTTACCTCATTTTGTAGGACCACATGGTCACTCATGATTTATTTATTTATTGTATCATTGCATTAATCATTGTTAGCGTCAATAATTATTTCTCCTGTTATTTCACCTCTGCTTTCAAACATTTTCGTCCTTACTTCACTGTAATTAGAATCTCCCACCAGCATTACTAATTTACTGCTTTTAATTATCTTTTCTAAACTCTCAAGGGGATCATCTATTATTTCTTTGTGTTTTTTTTAGTCCAATTTTTTGTTTTGGGGGACATATGCAACTACTATTTATTGTTTTGACATATTTTGTTACAATATGTGCACTTATCAATTACGCGTTTTGTCTTCCGTATTCTACATTCACCACTCTTGTCCTAGATTTTATCATTATCATTGCATCTCCTTTTTTGCTTTTTCCTCCATATATTATAATTGTTATTATTCTTAATGTTAATCTGTAAGTAAATAAGGAGGAATGGAGTTTTATTGTGGATCAGGCAATAATTTAGGGTATTTGCAGGTTCTCTTGCGATAACGGTTAGTGCATTTTCCACCTGTACTGTTAGTTTTTACTTATTTTATACAGCTTTTTTGCCAATTATTATGATTCTAAACATACACAGGGGTTTTCTTTAGTTATATAGGGGATCTAGGCAAATATTTGCATATTTTAAACGTTTGCTGTTTTTTGCTGTGTTACATAACCCCCATGAATATTAAGGGACGTTTATATGTGATTATATTTTATCCTGACCATGCCATGCTGGTTGCCTGCTGGAGGCTCAGTAATTAAAGCTGATACTTTTACTGTTTGCAGGAGTTTAAAAGCCAGTCAGGGCTGAGGGACCATATTCGTCTCCACACAGGGGAACGGCCATTTGAATGTGAGTTTTGTCAGATGAATTTTGCCCGAGCATCACACCTGAAGCGCCATCGTCGCATGCACACAGGAGAAAAGCCTTTCATGTGTCGCATATGTGGCAAAGACTTTTCTCGGGGGGATAAGCTTAAGGACCACCTTCGAAGGCATGATGCCGAGGACAAGTTAAGTAAAATTCGGAAGCAGATTTATAGCCCTGATGAAACTGGTGGAGAAGGTGACTCTGAAGGGGGTCAGACTGCTGGGGTGGTAGGAGCTGCAGCCTCACAGATCCTGACTTCCAAGTCTAGCAGCAATACACCAGAGGCTGGACTCATGCCCCCTGCCAAACGGCCAAGAGGTAGACCCCCAAAGAACCCCCAAGCTCATGCCCAGTACCAGCAGGCCATGGCTCAGGTTCCCTCTATATTGGTGCCTCAGAGTGAGAGCTACATGCCTCACATGCTGGGTGTCACTAGCATTGGTGAGTGTATCCTTAGACCCATAAACTAGTGTTATATTAATATGTTACTCTTCATATTGATGTCAAAGGAATAGTGAGAACCAGTTATTGTATCCTTGTTTCATAAAAGTCCATCTATTAGGAAGTCATTTTAAAGGATGCTCATTTAATCGATTCCTTTGAAAATGTATAATTTCACAAAGTAGAAAAAAATATTCTGATGTATCCCACACAATTCGTGGTGTAAAACCCAGTTTATAAGTAGCTCACATTTTAGACCAATCAATGTGCCATAACCACATCATTACTATGGACTTTGTACTTGCAATACTGTAGTTTATCTACATTGATATAGTAACATTTTGGGCTAGGGTAATTTAGCCTCATTACTGAAGACTTGAAAGAAAGGACTTGTATAACATTTTAAAGCAATAATGAGCATTGTAACGATCCTTGATGTATGCTAGCTTTATATTAAATTTGTGGTTACACTGATAACAAGCTTGCAGTACAGTATGCATTTGATATGTTAAGTGAAAGTTGAGATCATGTGGTTCACATTTGAGAGTATAATATGCATGAGGTCACAAAGTATGAGACATTGGGGTAAGGGCCACAGTGTCATATGCACTCAGTGTTTGCTTATAGACTGTCTGCACCCAACATACCAAAGGTTACACATCATTGGTATCAGTCAGTTTACTTTAATGTGCAGATTTAGATGATGTTGTCATAAAGCAGTAAAGAACATGGTCATGTTTATGGGGAGGCAACTTCATCATCCTCTCGTTGCTTTCTAGTGACGTGGAATTCCCCACCATTTCTTTTGCATCATGTAATTTCTTGTTAACTATGAGGTGAAAATATCATAACTATATTACTACATGATTACAGTATCTCATTCTGGAACAAAAGCCTGCATAAATCAAGGATTCTCTGTCATTTTGGGGCTGCTTAGAAACGGTGAGGGTGGTTCTTGTGGTTGTAACATTACCCAAGAGCATGATAATTTGTTTAGAAATTCCAACAAGAAAGTCTGTTTGACTAGTCTGGTTTTGTCCTTAATAATGCACAAGACAATCTCCACAATCATATGTAGTTTTTACTAAGGTAGATAAGTGCAAAGACACATTCACAGGTTATGTGAAGGAGGTTTGTCAACAGAAAACGGTTCACTTCATTTTATCATAACTCCATTACACAGTTCTTGCTGATTTGGTTTTCTCGGGAAAAATGATAATAGTTGGAGGGAGAAGAATGCTTGGATGGTGGAATGGCATATACCCCATAACTGTGGGCATCCCCTCAGGTAGAGACTGCAACCCTCTATGAATAATTTAGGTAGTTCCTTTGATTTATTTACTCCACTAGCTCATCCCGGTCATCTCCATGCCACCATGCGTAAATAACAATTTTATGAAATGGTAATGCAGTAATTCACCCATACAATGATGTCTTACCCATGAAATTATTCAGATACAATATATGTGTAAGTAGTGAGAAACATTGCATGCATCCTGTTGCTCTAAGGCATTTTCATCCGATTTGGAATTTTTTTTGTGTAGGAGGCAATTAGTCCAATCTTTCTCAGGAGACTATCACATGTAATTGTACACTGTGGAAGGCTGGATTTGGCACCAAAGCATTAGTGTAGCTGACTGGTTTTCCCAAAAAAGTGTGGAGCAATTGTTGAAAGCTGCCGTTGACACATCCTCAGAAACAATACTATTTATTTGGAAAAGCTTAATGTGTGTAAAAATATTTTGAGTGTAATTATAAGACAATTTCAGAAAGAATCAGGATTGTCTGCCAGGGAAATAAAACAAACCAATCCACACTTGCTTGAATGTCTTGAGGACAGTGAGCCATTACATATATAAGGTGCTGATGCTGCTCTCCTGGCACATGGTAAAGAAACCATTGTTGACAGTTAAGCACAGTTACATGTTTATTTCATGAAAAAAAACTACAGTACT
>JAXIVD010001035.1:57741-100241 GCA_036785275.1 Cancer borealis
ATGGTTGCACCCTTATACTCCGCTTGCCTTGTATCCGAGGGCTCTCTTCAGGATGGTCACCGTTCCCTTGATAGCAGCAATCTGCACCTCATGTATACTTGGGCAACTTGGTATTGTTTGGAGGTACTGTTTAAGGTTTTTCTTAATGATCCCTGTTGCCCCCACCACCACAGGTATTATTTCTATTTCTTTCAGTGCCCATGTGCTCTTCAGGTCATTCTTTAGGTCTTGGTATTTAGTTATTTTGTGCCTCTCAGCTCTATTGAGGCCAAAGTCATTGGGCACTGTCACCTCTATGATCTTTGCTGTTTTTCTTTCCCTGTCCCAGATCACAATGTCAGGTTTTATAGCACCTGTTGGGATTTCCTTGTCGTAAAAGATGGTAATGGTTCCGTTGGAAGTGACTGGATCTGGTTCGTGTTGCCATACTTTATCTTTTACTTCAATTTTATATTCCTTACATGTTTTCCAGTGTAGGTATTTACAGATCTTGTTGTGGCGGGCTGTGTAGTGACCATCTGCTAGGAGGGTCTGGCATGCTGAGATCAGATGGCTAACACTCTCAACTGCTGCATGGCAAAACCTACACTGGTCGTTTCCTGATATGCCAGCCATTTTCTTGAATCCGTTCGTTAGGAGGCCTTGGTCTTGTGCCCCTATTATCAGCCTTTCTCCGTCATAGCCTAGATCTCCGTTCCTTATCCATCTGAGTGACTCTTCTTTATCAGTGTAACTTTTTTCCAGTTCTTCTTGGAATCATCCTGCCCTTCTATGATCTTTCCACCTTTCCATTCTGAGTTTCTCCTCCCTTTGGCTGAACTTCTGCCTAACCTTCCTGGCTATCTTTGTTGCTGGGGTCTGCTCAGTGCCCTTTGTGTCTTCTAGCAGATCTCCTGCGAAGTTCTTGGCCTGTTTTATTATTGATGTTAGTTGGCTCAGGGCTTCGTTGTGATGTTGGGCAACTTTTTTTATGATTTTATCTGCAGAGCTTTTCAGGTATTGCCCTATACTTACTATTGCTGCTCTGTAGGCCTGGTTGATCTCCGTCAGGCCTAGTCCACCTTCACTTTTTCTTTGGCTTAACATCTAATTTAAGTCATATCAGGGGTGCAATGGACCCCAGTCTGGGGTCTATGGTTGCACCCTTATACTCCGCTTGCCTTGTATCCGAGGGCTCTCTTCAGGATGGTCACTGTTCCCTTGATAGCAGCAATCTGCATCTCATGTATACTTGGGCAACTTGGTATTGTTTGGAGGTACTGTTTAAGGTTTTTCTTAATGATCCTTGTTGCCCCCACCACCACAGGTATTATTTCTATTTCTTTCAGTGCCCATGTGCTCTTCAGGTCATTCTTTAGATCTTGGTATTTAGTTATTTTGTGCCTCTCAGCTCTATTGAGGCCAAAGTCATTGGGCACTGTCACCTCTATGATCTTTGCTGTTTTTCTTTCCCTGTCCCAGATCACAATGTCAGGTTTTATAGCACCTCCTTCTATATATCTTCCTGTTGGGATTTCCTTGTCGTAAAAGATGGTAACGGTCCCATTGGAGGTGACTGGATCTGGTTCGTGTTGCCATACTTTATCTTTTACTTCACCAGTGTGTGTAAGGATGTGTTTAGTGAGGTTAGACTTGTAAGTGAATCTTTTCCCATATTCATCACATTTATAATTCCTAACACCAGTGTGTGTAAGGATGTGTCGTGTGAAGGTAGACTTGTGAGTGAATCTCTTCCCACATTCTTCACATTCATGATTCTTAACACCAGTGTGTGTAAGGATGTGGTGAGTGAGGTGAGACCTCTGAGTGAATCTTTTTCCACATTTTTCACATTTATAATTCCTAATACCTGTGTGTGTATGCATGTGTTGAGTGAGGATATACTTCATAGTGAATTTTTTTTCCACATTCTTCACATATATAATTCCTAACACCAGTGTGTGTATGCATATGTTGAGTGAGGTGAGACTTGTTAGTGAGTCTTTTTCCCACATTCTTTACATTTATAATTCCTAACACCAGTGTGTGTATGCATGTGTTGAGTGAGGGCTTTCTTATTCTTGAAAGTCTTGCCACACTCTCTACACTCAAACTTTCTCTCTCCTTTGTAGATGGAGTTGCCTGCCTCAGGGTGATTCTTCTGATAACACCTGAACTTCCTCATACCCGAGACAGACTGCTGGTGTTGCTACTCATGTTGCTGTCCTGGCGTGCAGTCCCCACTGCAACACTACTTCTGGCAGCACACCAGATGAGTGGAGTCAGGTGTTGTTGCAGGAAGTCTCAGGGAAGCTGAGTGAGCGAGGGTCCTCCAACACTGTTCAGCAAGATGATGGAGACTTTCTTGATCCTCACGCGGCACCAGTCAGGACCGGCACCTTAGAGGTGGCGGTGCCGTTACACTTGTGCTGCTCCAACGGACCTGGAAACACACCAGAAATGTGCTCAGTAAATCCTTGGGTGTAGCTGTTTTCCAGCTTTGCAGTGTAGGCAACCCTCATTACCTGTATGGCTTACATTCCACAAAACTTTATTTAATTTATTTAATTTACTTGACTTGGAGGAGGTTCCTGAGCATCTGGTGTAACCCTTGAACCATATCAGGTGCAGTGAGGAAGAGGGCATGAGTTAAGTATGAAGAGGAAGGGTAAACCTTTGGACTCTGTTTATTTAAAGGAGGTTCCCGAGCATCTAGTGTGACCCTTGAACCATATCAGGTGCAGTGAAGGAGAGAGCATGAGTTAAGTATGAAGGCAACCCTCATTACATGTATGTGTGCTCAGACACCGTGGTGAGAAGACATGTTTCCAAGGAGCTCCTCAGAGCATGAACTTTGTTTTGTCCGCTCTCGCTCAGTAACCATGGCTAAGCAGGTGTCTGAGCCAAAGACGATACCCTGAAACCAGCTTGAAAATCTAAGAAAAAGTAAACTGGTTGATATCATCATAGCAAAGAGAGATGATGATGAAGGCTCTGGCAACAGTGACATATGGTGGTTTCTGTCACTGGGTGTGATGAACAGTGATTCTGTCTATAACTAACATATACCTAATTACTGGTGTGTGTGTGTGTGTGCAATTACAATTTTATAATTATTCATACTGTTCGTTGGAAAATAAAGCAAATTTTGTGTAAATTTAGAATGATTAAATTTATTATGCCCTTCTTTTTCCATTGCCATGGTAATGCCATCATGAAGATGCAAACACACTGCAACACAATAATAATTACAATATATTCACATCACAACTACTGTCAAGTCAAGGGAAATGCATGTGTTCCCCCGACACTGGCGTCAATAAAACTGAGTTAGTATAGCTTGGCAACTCCACTTACTTCCGTTGTTTCATCGGTAAGAGAGTCCATGGCTTAGGTTACACTCAATCTTTATTTCTGATTGAGTGACATAGTATTTATTATGAAACCAAATGCTATTAAGTCACTCAATCAGAAATAAAGATTGAGTGCAACCTAAGTCATGGACTCTCTTACTGATGAAACAACGGAAGTGAGTGGATACTATATTATAATTCTTGCAAGTCTTATTTATGCCCATATAATGAATGGCAAAGACACTTTATACCTTCTAGCCAATATAAAATTTCAGCAGCAAAAACAAACGCAAGCAGTGTACATTTGTAGAGCCACACACCCAGCTCCATATTTTCAACAGTCTGGCCTCCCACTCCACCGTACGTGCTATGCTACATAATGATACAATTGAATACTGGGTGTGCAGTGCTTCTACAAAACACCTACAGTGCAAAATATTATAACAGGGCTAAAAACAATAAGAAAAATATCGTTTCCTACTTACTGCTGAATTTATTTATAACTATCATGCATTTCTCTCTCTGGCTGAGGGTGTGCAGTGCACACTAGCACACCCTGCTCTGCAAGTATAAGCAAGAAATTGAACGAGGTGATTGAAGAATTAGACAAGATAAAGAAGCAAGAATCCTTCAGTGGAGCAGTCGACGATGAAAACAAGCTAAACAAGGTATGGGAAAAGCTTGGTGTGAACAACGTTGGTGGGACTCATCGCAGGTTAGGAGTTACGGCGCAGGACAGTATGAACCGCCCTATCCTGTTGACAATCATAGATGTGTCTCAGAGACAACACATCCTGGAATGAGCTAAGAATTTGAAGACAACCGGTGAGGATTTTAAAAAGATCTATGTGAAAAAAGATATTCATCCAGCGGTGAAGAAGGAATGGAAGAGGTTGCACGACGCTGAGAGGACGGAGAAGGAACGACCAGAGAACGTGGGTTGTGTAATTAGTTTCAACACCAGGGAAAGGAAACTGTACTGAGACGGCGTCATAATCGACAGCTGGAACCTACAGGCCTTTTGACAACCTTGTAATGTAAGTAACCTAAAAGTGATATCCTGGAACATTAATAGAGTACACACAAAGTTGGAGAGAGAATCTGTCAGGTTGTTGTTGACTCAATATATTATGTCTCAATGAGGTTAAAACAGAATTAGCAGTTGAGTTTCCAGGGTATGTGACATATTGCAGTGCTATGGTTGGGTCAGCAGAAAGAGGTGGCACAGTGGTGTGTGTAAGGAACAGTCTAGTGGACCTGATTCATTCCATTGATTTGAGTATTGGTGACCAAGTGTGGCTAAAATCTAAGAATCTACAAGGTGTTTTGATGGAATTCTCTTATATTCCACCGTGTGACTCCCCATACTATTTACTCGCATCCTTTGCTGCTATTCAAGAGAAATAGTTTTCTAGTAACATGACCAATGGTTTTGTTATAATAGGGGATATGAACTGTAGGTTAGGGAGTCTAGTGAAAGACATTCCCGCCCGTATTCGATCCGCCCAACTGCTCCAATCTGTTTCGACCCCTGATTTGTCTTATCCTGTTCTGCATGACAATATTAATACAGCTAATAACAATGCTTAATGGGATCGACTGGGTGTAGTTTTCCACGAATATTTTTGAAACACACGAAAATTACGTTTTGCGCTCTGTGTTAGGGGAAGGGTCTGTACTGTCAGACAGAGACAATTTTTTACACAAAATTTAAAAACCAGCCTCACCAGAGCAAAATTTAAATGTCGCGCGGTGTTGCGTCACTGCCTCTCATGTGCCTTTCCACGTGGTATGATGGTGACACTGGTATTATTGGCATAAATCACTTTATAAGTTATTTTCTTTTTCCATATTTTGCCATTTATCACCTCTCTTCTCTCTGCTGTGTGTTTGTGTGTGAGGGAGCATGTGCCTGGTGGTGACCACTGACTCAACTCATTCCAAGAGGTGTCTGAAGGGAGCTACCCAAAATCCCAATGAGTTTTTGCACTCGAAGGTGTAGAATAAGTGTCCTAATAAAAAACTAAGAAGGACCAAAAATATCAAGCAGGAGACTTCTAGGAATAAATTTGGCAACAAAGAGAAAGGTGGTGCCTTCTGACACCCTCACCATTGAGTGACTAACATCTTTTGAAGGGGCGACCAGATGGCTATTCCAGTTCTCTACAAAGTAGATGGTATAAGCAATGATATATGAAGATTTTGTGCTAATGAAACAAAAACAAGTGGCAAGACACAGAGGACATGGAAAAAAATCTTTGACAGCCGTTATCTCGAAATGTGTTTTTTCCGGGTTTGAAAAGTCTTGCAGACTTTACTATAAATCTGATTGTATATTGCTTTGCATCAATAAATAGTAAAATTTTAAAAATCAATTTTTGCATCTGAGAAAATTTGAAAATTTTTGAAAAATAACGGAAATACAGAGTGACCAAAAATAATGTATGTAATTTTTTTTTTTTTTTTTTTTTTTTTTTACCAAGCCGAAAAAAAGAATTTAATACAAATTATAGACGTACATAAAAGGTTTATATGGTGAAATTCACATGAAATGATAAGTAAACATATACAAATAACATACTAAAATTTCAGACCCATAGGATATAGGTACCAATCATGCAAATTGCACCAACCCGATCGATCCTCTTAAGTGTTATTCAATGTGTGTATTGAGAATAACTTAGTAGTTATTAATAATCTTTTTACCCATGATAAACATTTCAAAAGTGATAAAACGTACAAGAAGAGAAACACCTGGATATCCTAGCTTGACACTTGTGTTGCCTCGATTGACTTGTTGCAACATATAAATGATTTCAGTGTTCTGCAGCGGAATGACCTCCCTTCTGACCATGCCCCAATTATTGTAACTTTTTTGAGTATTGGCACTAACTTAGATGACATTGTGATGAGGGCAGAATCACTGGGAGACCATTTGGCACTTCATGGCCCGCTGAGTAGACCCAAGCTCAGTAAGAAGCCTGTGATGTATGGTAACATTGTTAAGACTGTGTTTGAAGATAACCTGCACCAATGTGTTTTACCTGTTAATGATGATGTGAATGTGATGGCTGATGGTGTAACAGAAGCTTTGTATGAATGTGTGAGGAGGAGAGAGGACCATGTGAGTGACAACTTTTGCAGTGACAGTAATTTAGGCAGATGGGAAAGATTGCTACGGGAAGCAGGCAGAGTGTGGCAGGGTAATGCTGGCAGCACTGATGGCAATGTACAGCGTCACGGAGAGTATCATGGGCTCCGCGGTGGTTACGGGTACTCAAGGTGTAAGGCAAGGATTGTCAACCTCATGTTCTTTGTTTATTGTATTTGTTAATGAATTGATAAAAAGATTTAAAGATGTATGTCAACCTGAACCCTTTCTGCAATGGCTACACATACTAATGTTAATGGACAACACTGTTTTATTGTCATCGTCATGGACTGGTATTTTGAATAAACTAGATATATTAAGAATATTTTGTCAAGAGTATGGTATGAAAGTAAATGTTGGAAATACTAAATTTTTTGTCATAAATGGTGAAGTAGGTGACTGGGAACCGTTGTGTGCGGATGATCTTGTGGTGGAGTACTGTGACAATTATGTGTATCTAGGTTCCCCCTTTACATGTGATGGCTCGTTTTCATCAGTGGCGAAAGAGCATGCCAAGGCGAAGATGTGTCAAGTTTTGAAATTTGTTTCCTTTATAGGGAAAAACAATAATGTTCCGTTCATTGTTAAACGTGGAGTATTTGACGCAGCTCTCACGTTGTCACTGTTGTACGGATGTGAATCATGATTCGGTGTTGACACCAAACCTGTTATCAAACTGTATCACTAGGCTATGAAAGTGTTGTTAGGGATGAGAAAGAATACCTCTAATCTTGTCTTTTATGCTCAACTTGGCTACCCAACCTTATCACACCTCTTACAATACAAACAACAAATTTTTTCACAAGCTATGGCAAGAAAAGTCTGGCATGAACTGTGATCCCTTTATTCTGGTTGTTACAATTATAAATACAATGAATACACCTGTTGCCAAGATTGTCAAAAGATACACCTGGGATGACGTCTTAAACATCTCATTATTAATAAGGAATGTACATAGGGCTATTTTGTCATCAGATACATCTACATGTAATGTTTATAAGGATATTAATCCCACGATGAAAGGGCATGATGTATATAAAGTGAGACATACAATTAATGATCTACAGAGAATCTCGTTCACGAGGTTCAGGGTTTCAGGACATTCACTGGGTATCGAGACGGGACGCTGGAATAGACAGGGGCAGGGCCACCTCCTTGTGGAGGAATGGGTGTGTGTGTGTGTAGCTCAATCCAGACAGAGAGGCATGTCGTGAAAAACTCCTGTAACTAGGCACTTAAGAGGTGGTTATTTATTTAACACTTTGGATGATCTATTTTGTAAATTTAGTAATGATGTTGTTTGCAAGATTGTTCATGATATATTGCGGTGATATGATTAGTTTTGTAGGTGTTAGGGTTTGTTTCGGAGTAATAATCAACACTATGGACTACAACTAGCTGATAATATGTAACTGATACTATACTTGTATAACTATCTTTAGCGTCCGTCGGGCTGGCATCCGAGACCTGGCGAAAATTCCCCTCACCAGCCTCGGCACGGCGCTGTGCCGCATTAGCCTTGCCGGACGCTCTACCGTTCAAGAGGTGCTATTATTTTGTATTAAATGTACGATTGCATGCAACAAAGATTGCCTGCATACAATCTTTTTAAAGGGGGAAGTTGTAGGATAGAGGCATCTGGCAACTGAGAGAGGAGGAGACTCAGTGCCATTCCCGCCAAGGCAGTGGTATTTCTACCGCCGTACAGAGAAGGTGTGCCCCTTGTAAGGATACCCAGTAAAGCTGCATAAGAACTCCTGCTTTTACCTTCTACCCTTCATTGGGTGATTTTAATTTAAGGAACTAACGGTAGGTGATAATGATACTGAGGATTTGTTAAAGTTAGTTCAGGATAACTTTTTATACCAGATAATCAGAGAACCTACTAGAGGTGACAGTATTCTAGATTTAATACTAACCAACCGAGATGATTTAGTTAAGGAAGCAGATGTTGGGGGGCAGTTAGGTAACAGTGATCATTGTGAAATTAGGTTTATCCTAAAAGGGGAAAAAGACATTGGGATTGTCAATAAGCATAGGGTACCTGACTTTAGAAAGGCTAATTATGAGGGATTAAGAAGACACCTGGAGGGGATTAACTGGAGTCTGATTGAGAGGGGAGGTGAGGTGAGGTCAGACTCACCTAGCCTCAACACGGTTGTGTTGAGGCTGGGTGGGGCGGGGGGAAGGGCAGGACTGATGTAAAGAATGGCCCCAACTTGTTATAACTGGAGGCACCTAATACCCAATAATCTACACACGCCATTATAACCAAGAGTAAAGAATGGCCCCAACTTGTTATAACTGGAGGCGGTTAAAACACAATAACCTACACACGCTATTATAACCAACACTCACTTGGGTTGGCATGCGTCCTGGTGGTGATAGTCCTGTGGGGTTATCAGAGGCGGGGACGCTGCCTATCTTCTTGAGGCCTTCGCGGGTGACGGCAGGCCTGGCTGATGGATGATGGGTGGATGAATGTGTGACCAGGGTGGGCAGGGCAGGGCAGGGCTGGGCAGGTGGAATGTGGTGACGGTTCAGCTGATCAGATCAGTTGTGCCCAAGTGACTGCTCCTTAGGTTTAGGTAGTTGTCGGAAGTCTTGCCTGTTGAATTGGCACTTCCTGATGTATCTTCTTGCGGTCTGGGCTTATATGTTCACTATTATATGTATTTTCATTGGTTTTGTAAATTGTTTTTCTCTCTTTGTCTTATTGTCCAAAATTTGTACAAAATATCTTTTGTTGTTTCAATGTCACTGTTATCAAATAATGTCTGTCCTATTATAATGTCTGTGTTTTCCTGGTATGGTTGCTGCAGGGCTGGATGTGCATAACTCCTCCAGTCACAGTGTCAACGTCTCTAGTGGTGTACCTCAGGGCTCTGTTATCGGTCCTTTACTTTTCTTAATTTATATTAACCATGTAACATCTGACCTTACGAGTAAATTTGTGTTGTTTGCAGATGATTTGAAATTATATCTTGCTTTACCTTCTGACAAATCTAGTGGCTCTGGTGAAAGTTTTCTTTTACAAAATGATGTCAGTGTGTTGCACCGAAGAAGTGAGTCCTGGGGCCTCTCCTTCTCTGTCAATAAGTGTGCCCATATCCACTTCTCTAGACCCAGTGTAGATCCTGTCTATGATTATTTCATAGGTGATAACCCCATTCCCAACAAACAGTCTTTTAGGGACCTCGGCATCTTAGTCGACCCGTCCTTAAAATTCCATCTGCATATCATTGAAGTATGTGGTAGGGCTAATGGAGTTGCTAATTCTATCCTTAGAGGTACTGTTTGCAGGTCTCCGGAGTTTATGCTTCAGGTTTTTATTACTCACATCCATCCTATTATTGACTTTGGTAGTGTGTTGTGGAATACTGGTTATGTGGGGGATTTGCGTAAGCTGGAATCAGTTCAGAGAAGATGGACAAAGAAAATCGTTGGTTATGCGGGCTTTCCTTACTCAGTTAGGCTGTCCACATTGAATTTATTTTCCATCCAAGGCAGATTACTTCATGCTGATTTGATCTTAGTTTGGAAGATCATGACCGGATTGTGTCCTTGTTTATGTGATATGTTTGAGAGTGACTCATGGTCGTACAAGAGGTCATAGTAAAAAAATATTTATGCCCCGTCATTCAACCGAAGTTAGAGCGCGCTTCTTCTCAGTAAGAGTCATCGATCTCTGGAATTCTCTCCCTGAAGAAGTGATTTCAGCACAATCTGTCCAGGCCTTTAAACGTCTCCTTGCACATTGTCTTGGTCCTCGTCTCTATGAGTTTTGTTAGATATTTTCCATGGTGGTTTTGTGCTGCATCTAACATTAGCCAACCACTTCGTTGTTTTTCCTATACTTCTCAAGACCTTCTGGTTGGATGATGCAGCAGAGACTGATGAGGGATGCAAGACCCTCATCATGGTAAGAAATCATGGTAAGAAATCTCACTTCGTTGTAACCTATACAGAACAGAATAAAGTGTTTTAAGATCTTCAACTGGAGCACCACACATGATACACTCTGCTGTCGCATTCACAAATCTTTTTCGGTCTCCCAAGTCAATATTGTTGGTTCTGCATCTGAAGAGTATAGCGGCAGCTTCCCTGTTGTCGTAGATATTGTCCTGTCCTCCTATGTCTTTTCTCCACTCCTTGTATAGCTTTAGACTATCAAACCTGTCGCCAAATGATTGTCGGTTAATCACCATCACCATTACTTGAAAGGCTCGTTTTCCTCTTAGCGTTATATTATCATCTAAACCATTTTCATTCTTAGATATTGTCTTTGTCTAATTGATAATGTTACGTTTTATTTTGAACCTTCATCTTGGTACTATATCATCTGAAGTATTAATATTTTCCCTTTTTCTGTCCATCTATTTCTTACTGAGTTTAGTTTTATTTGTAACATTACCATTAATACATTTCAGTTTTCCCCTGACAGAATGTAATGTGAAGAGGGAAAGACGTTTGTAGGATAAGTTTGAAGAATAGCATTCCTTGATTTCCTTCCCTCTCAGCGGCCATAACACACTAAACACAATCAGTCAGTCACACACTCACACTTAACAGTTAACAACACTTTAGCGAAGTACCTGGAGGTGACACTTCAGCTCCTCCTCACAACGGCCTTAATCCACACAGACACAAACTCCTAAGTCCTGCAACGAACACTTCATTGCCTAAAGGTAAACAGAGTAATCATTGGTACAACATTGTAAGGTAAATCTGCACAACTACTGTTTGGATGATATTGATTATTGATACAAATATGAAGTGGTACATACATAGTGTACTCAACACATCCATAGGTTAATTATGTTATGGTTATGGTTAGGATAAGGTTAGATTAGTTTATGCTAGGTTTGGTTAGGTACCGTTTTGTTCGGTTATATAAGCTTTTTATATTTAATTACCCAAAAGCTAGGCATATCACCCTAGATTTTTCTAGATTGCCATATATAGCCTATATTTGCTTATAATGACAAGCAATGCCTGAAACCTTCACAGATGTGTTGAATACACTATTTCATATTTATATCGATATTGTCCGAGCAGTAGTTATGCAGATTTACTGTTACTTTTGGTTAGTATGTCCTTTAATGACGAAGGTGAAGGAGTTAGGATGGAGGCTGTGTATCACGGTAGAGGTGAAGGGTCTGCTAGTTCACAGCCATCTGCATAGTTTTTTTAAGCATCTATTAAGAAGTACGCCAGTCTCACAGTGGCAGTTTTTACGGTAAAATTGCAGTTTAAGCCAATACACCTATTAGTTTTTCTTTTTTTCTATACCCAACAAGCATGAGGACCACTTATGAAAGCGTGGTTTTAAGGTGGGGAAAGCAAATATAGGCCATATATGGCAATCCGAAAAATTCAAAACACACAAAAATATACCACAAAAAATAGTTTTGTCCAACAGTGTGAGACTGGCGTACTTATTATTTCCTATGTTTTCTTGAATTTTTCCTTGTTGATCCCACCATCCTTTAGTGTTTGATTTGAGGCAGGCAATTGAACAGCCGAGGTCCGTTGTGGGTGAAGGAGTTGTGCCTTAATGTCCTCACTCACTGTATTTTGCCATTAACCCCTCGGAAATAGCAATCTTGGGTGGTGTGTCACTATGATGTTGCAGGAAACAAATTATGTTATCTAAGTGGAAATGTGGCGATTTTGTAAGAATACCATTAAGGAGGGGGTGTGAGAGTAGGTTGGGATGGATGAGTTAAGTGAGGGAAAGCTGCAGCTCGGGCAGTAGTGTAACAAGGACAAAAAAATATTTTCTTTGTTCTTTGTTTCTTCTTTTCTCATTCTTTTCTTTTAACCCATATATTATTTTTTATTTTTCTTCTCTGCTGCATCTATGATTGTCTTTTTTTCTTAATTACTTTAATTATTTCCTTTTCCATATCTTTTTTTGTTCAAATATTTTCTTGCAGCTGATTTCATCCTTTTCTTTTCTTCTCCAGTTATTTACTTCATTATTTACTAAATCTTCATTTTTCTTTGCACCTCCTTGGATCCATTTAAGTCCTCATTTTCTCTTTTCAATTTCTCAGTTTCCTTCACTCTCTCTTTATTTACCTTCTTGAGGTTGTCACCAGTGGCAGCTCGTAGCTAAAATTAGTGGGAGTGCTGCTTCAGAAAATCTTTAGCCATTGCGTACATGTCCGAGATAGGAAGCTGCACGCTTGTGTGTGTGTTCTATTTCACACTACGTACATGAGATGGTAGACAGGAGAGGTATATATTAAGTCTATCTACAGTAGAGTATCTCATCTAACGCATTTGGATCTAACGAATTTGAATCTAACAACCCTTTTGAAGCTCTATCCCATCTCCAATCTAACGATCCAAAATTCATATCTAACAACAATTATTCCGGGCGGCCAGGATCAAATTTCAAACTTCTCACTGATCGCTGAATTTTTGCCGCATCCCGGCGTCCCTCCCTCCCTCCTTGTCACTTTCAGTGTTGCCAGATTGGGCTACAAGTAGCGGATTGGCTATTTTTTTGTCATCCGCTACTTAATACTTTTTGGGCTATACAATTTAGCTCGAGTGCGATTTTTTTTTTAGCAAATTTGCTTTTAAAAAAATTTTTAAGCAAATTTAGGTTACTTTTTTTATTTTTATTCTGGCAACACTGGTCCCTTTCGTCAGTCCCGCTGCACTGTTTCTACCCAGTAGGCTCGGATACCCTAGATATCATCTCACCTACACACCTCATTATTCTCTCACAGATTGGTTTATTATTAATTCTTCTAATAATAAATATATTATATGGTTTGTATGTATTTTAGGTCTCAAAATAACACTTTGAAGGGCGAAAATAGGGACTTGGCCGAAGTTTTGGCATCAATGACAATATCTAACGAATTTGTATCTAACGCGGTTTTTTTTGGCACCAATTATTGGTTAGATGGGAGATTGTACTGTATGTATCGGGCTGTTTTCCCTCTACAGGGGATAAGCCAAGACAGGACATGCATACTGATTGATTGACTTTATTTGGTAAATATGCAAAATTGAACATATAAAACCGAGGATAACACATAAAGCATTATACACATTTATTTCCAATGTGGTCCTCTAAATACCCATGCACATATACATACACACTCCTCTTACTTAGTCCCTAGGCCTTATTATGATGAGTACACCCTGCCCAAACACTGCACATCAGGTCAGTCATGCAAATGGGGCCGAGGTCGAGGGTTGTGTCTACAGGGGAGGAGGTAGTGTAGTGGTCAGGGTGCGGGCATGACATTACCTCTGAATGGCCAAAGATTACTCAAAACTGCTGCCATACTGTTCTCAAAACGGGACCTGCAATGTTTATATGCTTTGAGTTAGTGCAGAGGTTAGCTTCCTTCATTCATCATCGGAGAAAACGTGAGAAATGCTAGAAAAACTTAGATTCAGGACAGACATAGGTAGATATTGGTTCACTAACAGAGTCATGAACGATTGAAATAGGCTAGGTAGACACGTAGTAAGTGCTGAGTCAATAGGTAGCTTTAAAAGACGGTTGGATCAGAGTATGGATAGGAATGACAGGTGGGATGGCTAAATATTGGATTATTCCAAGGGTGGGAGATAAGGAACTGCCTCGTGTAGGTCATTAACTGGCCTCTTGCAGTCTCCTCATTTCTTATGTTCTTATGAGAGATTAGAGGCATCACTATAAAAAAAATCTAATAGCCTGAGCCACTAATAGGCGGAGGCCAATCACCAATAAGCCTCAATCAATGCCTACCGGCCACTATAGGTATATGATGTAAAAAAATAAATAAAAATTCAAAAAAAGGAGTCCAAAGGTTTGCTGTGTCCCTTCATACTTAACTCATGCCCTCTCCCTCGCTGCACCTGATATGGTCCTAGGATCCTCATCCAGGGGTCATTAATTAAATTGAATGTAATGAAATTTTGTGGAATGTAAGCCATACGTGTAATGAGGGTTGCCTTCACTACAATGCTGAAACATGGCTACACCCTAGAATTTACTGAGCACACTTATGGTGTGTTTGCAAAATATAACATTTAGAGCCTAATATAATTTCCAGATCCGTTGGAGCAGCACAAGTGTAACGGCACCGCCACCTCGATGGTGCCAGTCCTGACTGGTACCGCGTGATGCAAGTACGTCCCCATCTTGTTCTCTCGCCTGTCTTGGGACAACTCTGCCGCGGTGTCGGGACAGCCTTTGTCTGTCAGTGTCCTGACTCAGCTTCCCTGAAGCTTTCTGGAACAACACCTGACATCACTCATCTGGTGAGCTGCCAGAAGTAGTGTTGCAGTGGGGACTGCACGCCAGGACAGCAACATGAGTAGTGAGGAGCAACACCAGCAGTCTCTCTCAGGTGTGATGAGATTCAGGTGTGATCAGAAGAATCATCCTGAGGCAGGCAACTCCATTCACAAAGGAGAGAGAAAGTTTGAGTGTAGAGAGTGTAGCAAGACTTTCAAGGATAAGAATGCTCTCACTCGACACATGCATACACACACTGGTGTTAGGAATTATGAATGTGAAGAATGTGGAAAAAAATTTACTAAAGGGTCTCACCTCACTCGACACATAAATACACACACTGGTGTTAAGAATTATGAATGTGAAGAATGTGAAAAAAAATTCACTCAGAAGTCTACCCTCACTCAACACATTTTTACACACACTGATGTTAGAAATTATGAATGTGAAGAATGTGAAAAAAAATTCACTCAGAAATCTGACCTCACTAAACACATCCATACACACACTGGCATTAGGAATTATAAATGTGAAGAATGTGGAAAAAAATTCACTAAGAAGTCTAACCTCACTCAACACTTCCTTACACACACTGGTGTTAAGAACTATAAATGTGAAGAATGTGGAAAAAAGTTCACTCTGAAGTCTAACCTCACTCAACACATGCATACACACATTGGTGTTAAGAATTATAAATGTGAAGAATGTGGAAAAAGATTCACTCAGAAGTCTCTGCTCACTCAACACATCCTTACACACACTGGCGTTAAGAATTATAAATGTGAAGAATGTGGGAAGAAATTCACTCAGAAGTCTAACCTCACTCAACACATCCTTACACACACTGGTGTTAAGAATCATAAATGTGAAGAATGTGGAAAAAGATTCACTCACAAGTCTACCCTCACTCAACACATCCTTACACACACTGGTGTTAAGAATTATGAATGTGAAGAATGTGGGAAGAAATTCGGTACAAATTCTAACCTTAACAAGCACATTGTGACACACTCTGACCTGAGATGTGACGTTTGTGGGAAGGAGTTCAAGACAAGGAGAGTCATCATCCAGCACATGAAGACCCACTTCTGAGGTTGTGTTACGTGAACATTGTGGTGGCAATGGTTGTAGTGAGTGAGTGAGTCAATGATAATAAAGTAAGTGCCAGACACCAAAAGCTTTCTATACCACCTTAGACCTTAAGGAACCTTATTTCCAAATAACTATTCACAAAAATTCCTGAGACATCACCACATTTAGCGACAGAGTGTACTAATACCATTTTCGCACTTCCTTTTTGGACTATCTTGTTCCCCTGCTATATTCTCCAGGCAAATGGCATCCGTGTTGAAGGAGGGATGGGACAGGAACTACCTAGATGACATAATCATATGGGCCCCTGATTTTTCCATCATGCTGGTCAGAGTCAAAAAAATCTTTAAAGCACTAGGAGAAAACAGCATGAAATTGTACCTTTTTAGGCCATTTAGTTTCAAAATAAGGGTGTAAACCAGACCCCAAAAATGTATAGGCCATTAAGAGGATGCAGCCTCCAAGGGAGTCAAACGGAATTTAGGGATGTGTTCATTCTATCATAAACATATCCCTAATTTTGCAAAAATAGCAGCCCTGCTAAACAACCTAAACAGGAAAGAAACCAAGTTCCTCTGGACTGAAGAATGCCAAAATTCCTTTACAATACTAAACAAAATTATTAAGTGATGCCCCAGTTCTTGTTAAAACCAACATCAACCAATCCTTCCTAGTCACCACTGATGCTAGTAACAAGCATGTGGGAGGAGTCTTAAGTCAAATTCAGCAGGATGGTAGTAATATGCCCGTAGGCTATTTTTCAAAGAAATAGAATATTGCAGAGTCCCGATATTCCACTACTGACCAAGAAGCCCTTGGAGTAGTATTAACGTGTAGAAATTTCCATCAGTTTGTGGGGGAGCAAAATTTACCATTCCTTACTAGTTAAAGGCTGGTGATCACACCAGCCTTTAACTAGTATTTTTAAAAAGAAAAGAAAGAGTCCAGAATGAGTCGATGGATTATTGAAATGAGAGAATATTCCTATGATATAAAGTACTTAAAAGGGAAATATAATATGGTAGCTGACACATTGTCACGGCCAGTAAGAGTAGTCAGGCAAATAGTAGAACCCAGGGACTACCTTGGACTCACTCTATCAGCAGTATCAGAGGTTCAAAGGGAAGATGAAAAATGGAAAGAGCTAGCAGAATATTTAGAAGGGGGAAAGTTACCCACTAAAATGTACCCGAAGATTGTGTTGGATCAATTTGTAGTTTAAGAAAAAGTTTTGTACTACGTTAGGGAAAAATTGAACGGCACCCTTCACTACTGCTTGGTGGTTCCTCAATCCCTTAAACAAAAAGCCTTAGAATTTGCTCATACTGTCTGGACATTTCAGTCAAAAGAAAACCATTGCAAAAACTGAGGAATTTTTCTATTGGGCCAACCTGAAATCAGAAACAAATCATTATGTAAAAATCTGTGTCACTTGTCAACAATTTAAAGGCACTGCAGGGTTGCAACAAAAATAGAAAGAATTGTCTTCAGTGTCATGACGGATAGGTTAGGAATTGACTTTACGGATATGGCTGCAGGCACCCATGGTTATCGCTATGTATTGACAGTCATTGATCACCTTAGTAGGTTTGTTAAACTCTATCCACTTAAAACAAAACATGCACACTGTTGTGGAGAGCATGGAGCAGTACATCGCTGACTTTAAAACACCCCAATTTGTGGTCCACGACAACAGGTTTGTGTTGCGGCAGTTCCAAGACCTCTGCCGGAGACACCATATCCTCATGCACCACACGACTCCATACCACCCCAGAAGGAACAGCACCATGGAGAGGGTACATTCCTCCCTCAAAACTGTCCTGGCCATTCTGTGTGCAGGATATCCTTTGAAATGGCCCCAGTATCTGACATCCTGCCAGACAGTGTCCAGACAGCCATCCAACCCTACTTTGCCTTCTTTGGATGCCATGCACCCCCGCCAAGTGAATTCCTCTCTGCCCAGTATAGCTGGGGACTCTGAAGGTTTGGAGGTGGCCCAGGAAATCATCTGTCAAACCCATCTTACACAGACAAGGCAGTATAGGGAAGTGGCAAATAGACTAAGGACCAACCAAGCTGTCAGTGTCGGACAGTTAGTGTGGATCCGGAAAGAAGTGACACTACCGGGTACTAGCAGAAAGTTGAACCCTAAGTAGGCCAGTCCCTACAAACCATTAAAAGTGATCAGGGATGGTGGCACTTATCTGTTAGAAAACATTTTTACCAGTGAAAAAGTGCAGAGGGCGGCTGAGAAAATCAAGCCCTACATAGGCAAGGAGCAGAGCTTTTTTAGGGCTTGATAGGCAGGTTTGAGGTCATTAGCATTTAAATGGCCCTCAACAAACAGGAGAGCAATTGACATAAGTAGGAAATTGTTCAAGAAAAGGGGACCGTAAGATGTAAGTTGGTGTATTAGACATGGAAGAACATAGAGTACATAGAGAATAGGCAGCAGAAGTTCTTTCTATTAGAAAGAAAAATAACAAGTTGTGATGATGGTAGGAATAGGAGTACTGAAAAAATGTAATTATTGCAATATTTGCTGGATACTTGCGGTGACCCTCTGCTCCATCACGCCATCTATAATACAAGTACAACACGCATTATTTAAACTCCTAAATGACGTAGAGGAAAACGCTTGTTAGATGTTTATCTGAGTTACTGTGATTACACATTACATACAGTACCAAAATCAATTTACATGATATAAAGGTAGGTACAGAAATGCAAAAAACTGAGCACCACTTTATTCATGATCACCAATACCGTAACAAACTGTACATGCTGCTGCTGCTTCTGCTGCTAAGACACTTATCGCTAGGGTGCAGGGCTGTTGCAAGGGCTCTCACCATCACTCTTGTGCATATTACAGGGTGTGTTGTCATCGCTGATGTCTGTTAAGCTATACAGACGAGCGCAATTCCATGTATGTGTACTCAAAACTCCCAACTACATGAGAAAATATATCTATGAGCTTCATCATTTTATATACTCTTTTCAATATGCATAGGTACAGCATATATGCATCTTCTAATCTTTCACACACCCATATCCACACACATGCACATGGAGTATATATGAACCATTTTTTCTCATGAAGTAAAACACTTATACAGAAAACTTTTAAGAACTACATATTTAAGTGCAACACACACACACACACACACACACACACACACACACACACACACACACACACACACATACACACACACACACACACACAGACACAGACACACACAGAACCATATTTTTCCAATATCAAAATATCGATTTCATATCAACATAGGAAACAACATATGCAACTGAACACCAAAAAAGATATTACATACCTACATATATGAAGACAAGGCTCACTGAAATACACACACACACACACACACACACACACACAAGATTTGCAAGGCTGTAGTGATGGTGAAAATGACTTTGACAATGATTGTGATAATGGTGGTAATGGACAACATTTGGAAGCTGCTGATGATAGTTGCTGGTTCACTGATGACTACAGTTTAACGTGCATGCACGTGCACAAACACAATTACACCATTGAAATTCTCTCTTACCACTACACAATCCAATACACCTAGAATCTACAGCTGCACAACACTGATACACAAAGACAAAGAGATAACCTTGACCCAACCTCATCAATTCATCTGCCAGTTGAATCCCTGCCACTGACAAACTGAAGAGGGCATGGAATGTTACGAGCTACTATACATAACAAAATAACCAAGTAAGATGAATGGTGAATACATCATTAAGCCGATTAACAAGTAAATTGAAGCGTATGATGAAATAAGTAAGCAAAAGGTTTAGGTGATGATGAAATAAACAAGCATGCAGGAGTAGAATAAGAACACAATAAGGCAGATAACAAAATAAGCATGTTAAGAAACACAAGAAGAAAAACAATCAAGCTGGTATGCAACAAATGATGCAAATAAATGTCAGCAACTCATGATATAAACAATTATCAAACTTGGTTCAACAACATTAAGAAAGAAAGAAGAAACAGCAGCATTGGAGTCTCTTTCTAGCCAGAGATGGAAATAAGAAAGTACTCCATGGCCTGAATGTTGGTGTACAGGAAGATGAGGAGGAAGAGGATAGTAATAATGATCACAAAGACCAGTAGGTGTTATCTTAGACGCCACATTGATGAAACTCGAAAGCAATCCAATAAGTTAGTTGGTTAATGTGAAAAGAGTAAGTGTCAGACATCAAAGGTCTTGTGGCGCTATGTTAAGCTAAAACGCATATGGTAAGGCAAACTATGGGAAAGGAAAGAACTGTTATTTATAGTCAAATGGTTAGATCAAATGGAGGATGTGGGTTTGCTGCTTAGGAAGAAAATTGTGTTGTCTAAGTGGAAATGTGGTGATTCTGTAAGAATATCATTAAGGCGGGGAAGTTGGTAAGTAAGGGAAAGATGCAGCTTGGGCAGCAGTAAAACAAGGTCAAAAAAGAAAAATGTGGAATACAGGAAGGGGGTCATTATAAGTCATACAAAGGGTCGGTGGGGAATGTGTCATAAGATAAGAGTGAGTGAGGCCAATATGTAATTGTTTAAGTGCAGTAATCAATCCATAGAATTAAAAAATGAGTGGTGGTGACACATGTAGGGCAGAATACACACACACAAATAGTGTGTGTGTGTGTGTGTGTGTGTGTGTGTGTGTGTGTGTGTGTGTGTGTGAAAAAAGATTAAAAAATAAAATTAAAATGTATGGATAAACAAAATATTTCTAGATGTGCAAAAAAAAGTAAAAATAAGGAGTAAACAAAGAGGTTAAATGTAGATAGTATTGTATATGAGGATGCACTTCTACAGACTCAGTGAAAAATAAATGCTTCCAGCCATTCTTCACAAGAGAAAGGGAGTTTGGGAAGAAGATAGTGGATCAACTGACATTATTTGAAGAAAATTTAGTGAATATACAAGATGCAAGAAAATATTGAAAAGTAAAGATGTTAGAAAAGCTCCAGGACCAGATGACATATCAAACTAATAAATGAAAAAGTGTACTAAACAACTAGCAGGGAAGATACATAGTATAATAGTGAGTTTGTTAAAATAGTATCGCACCTCTCAACTAGAAGAGTTAATTCACAAAGGAGACAAAGAGAAGCCACTGAATTACAGACTAGTGTCACTAATGAATGTTGCTGCAAAAAACTGAGAGAATTTTTAAGGACAAGTGAATGAGGTACCGGGAGGAGTGATTAATTTTAGAAAGTTAGTGTGAATTTAAAGGAATTTCATATAATGCAAATTCATTGAGGTTCTGCTCAAGAATTATCACATGCACATATGCATGAACGCAGGTAGCCTATACGCACGCACGCACACACACACACGCACGCACACACACACACACATTAAATCTTTTGACTCATACAATTAACAAAAAACTAAATATAACCACCAGTGGTGTAAGATGCAATATATTTACATTAAGAAAACAAACCAAAAAGAAAAAATGTACATTAGCTGCATAAAGTGAATTCCTTTTCTGCATCACGGCATTATTATGAAGATATGCTCACCACACTCACCCATGTCCAGGTAGCACATTCAATAGTAACATCTCACACACATATGAGTAGGAGCATAACAATGGAAGCATGTCACTTCTTTCAGAAAATTAATGAAGAAACAAGTTAATTAAATAATGTGTGTGTCATATCATTCTAATGTGTGTGTGTGTGTGTCATGCTCCACAGTCTTGAGGAGCATAAACTGGACTCGTAATCGTCAGAAATTACACTCCAAGAGAGCTTACAGCTCAATATAGCTCAATCTATAAGTAAGACTGTGACCTTCTACACATCACATCCTCTTGCTCAAGAAGGACAATAACTGCTTGGTCATCAAGGAAAACTTTGTACCTTGAGCAAGGGGCAAACCCAAGCCTGCCAAGTGACAGGCCAAGATGTTACCAATGAGTTATCAAGCGATGCATGTGTGTGTGTGTGTGTGTTATCATATTCTTCTAATACATATTGTGCACAACTTATAGAAATTCCCCAATCCTGTATTGCATAATCAAGTCAAACAACTTAACACAACCATCACCCTCCTACTATGCTTCATCCACATTCATGGAAGGCAGCAATAGGGTGTCAACAGAAGGTGATCATAAGTACATAAGTAACCTAATATATTTGAAACTCTGACAGTTTGATTCCATCTAACTAATAAGATAAATTATACATCAGTATTCCTTTAAAATAAATAAAACTGCAAAGATAAATTATCGATCACTCTTCCCTCAAAATACATATTGTGCTATATAAGTCCAGGCGCCTTGCTACGTGATAAAGAGTATATGTACATAAATTCACAGTTAAATTACAAAAAAAAAAAAAAAAAATTTGTGTTGCTGCTGAGTTTAAGAGTAACAGCAAACTCACAACAGTGAGAACATGAAGATAGGAAAATAAAAGTATGACAATTGTTCAGTAGTTATCTTTAACAGATTTTTGCCATCCCTTTTAAACTAACATAATTAAATATGAGGTGATGGTTCGCTACCTGATGTAATATTAAACAATATCGTATTCATCAAGGCTTAAGGCTCCTCCTTGTACAAAGTGGGCACAATACTCTCTAGTAACACGAGGGATAAACTTCTTAATCCCTGAGCAGCAACTTATGTACTACCCTTTATCACTGATCTTGGCACAGTCTGTGTATTACATGAGCATGGTGGCCACAAATAAAGGTGAAGCTTTAGTGTAATATAATTTGAAAAAGCTTTATTTTTCTTCCTTCCCTTAATTTTCAAGATTCTCATTATACATACAGTGGACCCTCAATTTCCAGGATTTCAAAAAATGTTTGCCAAAATATGGTAGAAAAGTTTCAGTAAACCTCCAATTTAACACATTGACTGGCAATTATCACATCAGTTAATATATTTGCATTTTGTCATGAGAGTATGATGTGTTTCTATATTTACAACTAGTTTCCAGAGGCTAGGCGACATCATTTTCGTTTTGGTGCATTAGTCACATCACATCAACATAGTTCAAGTATCTCAGCTCCAGCTCAGCTCAGTTCAGCTCAAGACAGACTGGGATTCTTTTCATTCACTAGCACACCAGCATAGCCTTACATATTTGTTGAAGACAAATTTTGTGTATTTGATTTCAGTTCTATGTACAGGGTTGACAAATGAAGTGGTCATTATTCACATCCCATTGAAAGTGTTCTGTACCAACAATTTATTTAGTAAGACTTGGCAAGTGATAGATTTTGCATCACGATTTGACACTCTGCAAAGGTCTTTGTATATATGAATACATTGGTAACCATCTATGTGCAGAGCATAAATTTGCTTACATATAAGCAAGTAAATATGAAAACTAGGCAACGTGCTACTGTGTACCCTATCCTACCCCACTTTCCTTCCCTTTCACCCGCTGCTGGACATGATCAGAATGCATTTCATACAATAACATAAACTTGATCAAAATTCAATTACTTACTATTGCACAGAACTGTATATTACATTAAAATAAATTTTACCTTGAAAATAAAACATGGTAAAATGTTTTACTATATGTGTTATCATAGACATCTATCAAAGAATTCATACTTTCAGATTTTTCACACACTCCCTTCCCTTTTAGTTCGGGGAATAGATGATCCACTGTATATACATATTAATTATTGATATGTAAGTAAGTCCTTTTCTAGGTTTTTAAAAAGTTGATAAGAAAATAGTCATCAATAATAGAAGCACTATAGTTCATCTGTCAACAGAGTACAATAGTGTTTTTGAAAAGAAAAAAAGGTGGGGTGGAAAGGAGACATGACAGACCTATCTGGAGTAACTGTTTCCTATTGACACTTATTTTTTAAAGATCTGTGCATCTGTATGAGAGTATTATTTACTTCAGCTTACCATGGTTATAAAAAACGTGTCTGTAAAGGTGAGTTAAGTACTTAGTCCATGGAATATCTTTAGGTGTGTAATATGGATGATGGACATATAGTTTAGTGTCAGGCTTCAAGTTCGGATTTTTTTCTTTTGCGTGTGAAAACCATCATGTATTGCCAAAATCTAAGTGTGTGCAAAAGGTATATGTGTCTGCATCTAATTTTGGGTGGGTACAAAAAACAAATAGAGAATGGTGAAAATTAAGTGTCAGGACTAAAACTTTATCATATTTTCTGTGTTGGCTCCATATCAGTCTGCAGCTGAAGTATCCTATATCTGGTATAAGCAATACTAAAAAGTTGTGAAGATATAATTCTGTTTGCAACCCACACTAGGAAACATTTATGCAACTATACATAATATTTCAACCACATAAACCTAGTGGCGTAGATCATTATTGTTTGTGCTAAGTCATAGAAACCCTATATCCACATGAGGCAGTAAAGAGTGAGTGAGGCTCCATGTGTAATTTACACGTTCTAAGGGCATACTAAACTAAATTGTTCATAAATGCTGATATAAAATACACCATCATTAATATTTGTTCATAAACCACAGTAACATGTATTTCTCATTTTTGTTTACATTGAAATCTAATATTCAAATCAACAACTCACAAAAGCCAGAATAATAAAAAAGTTATATAATAATAATAATTTATATATATATATATATATATACCCGACTTACATCCCTATTATAAGGGGATGGCCAAGACTAGGCATTTAGGCTTCAGGAAGACATTACTCTTCCCTTCCCCTCATTGCCACGTCTTCTCATAGGAAAGAATACAAAGGAGGATCCAGACCTATGGCTGATAATAATAATAATAATAATAATAATAATAATAAATATAGAAATGGTAATGATGACAATAATAATAGTAACAACAACAATAATAACAGTAATAATAACAATAATAATAATAATAATAATAATAATAATAATAATAATAATAATAATATCTGCATACCAGGCTGTCATTCTCATAAGGTGGTAGCCAAGACAAGCCGTGCATATATACCTGCATATATACACATACACTCCTCTCACCAGCTCTTAGGCCCATAGAAAAGAAGTGAAGGGCACCCCATCCAATACAGCACGTCAGGGCAGTCATACACAATATAGGACAAAATAATAATAATAATAATAATTTTCTTGGCATTTTTTCATTTGTGTGCAATCTCTAATACACTATAAAGATTCATATATACACACCTGTACACCCACGGTATAGAAATTTCAAACATGATCATGTCATGTAGCTCAAAATACATTCACACATAGAAAAAATTACAAAAATTTCAACATTACCTATCTACTCATGTTATCTAAGTTCCCTTCTTTCTTGTTTCATCTCTCATCACTTATTTAACTTCCATTGCACTGTCGTACAAAAATAAAACAGCTCATGATAGAATTCAACCAGCATTCCTTCAAAAAGTTCTGGACATTTTAGTGAAACATTTTGAGTCGCTCCACAAATAAAAAATCATATTTGCTGCTCAGAAGACTGACTACCAATTCATCTAATGTTACAGTTGCTGGGCCATTCTATCTTATTTCCACCTTGCTGGTCTGAGTGACTGCTAATTCTACCTAACCATTTGAGCAATGAAATCTCACTCATGTGAGTCCCTGTTGAGTAATCTCAGTGTCAAATTACACTGGATCCTTGTTATATGCGTCTTCAAATTATGCCTTTTTAGGATTGCACGCCAAATCTATATCTATCATGTTCTTAAATGTGTCCAAAACTCACGGGTATGCATGCATGTGTAGTGGAATCTGCAAGGCTATTTACCTGACCTGTATTATGTGGGATGATATGTACTACTTTCCTACCAAAACAAGCCACGTGTGCATGCAAACATACACCAGTATCACATTGACAATGGCAGCATGTGGATGTACAACCTTGTGCTTTAACTTTATGATGTTATATCTAAGGTGCAGCGAGTCTGAGCTTGAAATTTATAACCAAGCCTCCTAAGCTTCCTGTGTTAATTCTTGGTCTTCAAGAATTGCTTTGAGAGTTAATGCGTTGATAAGCTAAAAGGCAAATGGCAGAGCAAAGAAATAATAGCATTGCAAAGTATGGGGAAGGAAAGAATGGTTAGCTATAACAAAATGGGTAGGTCAAATGGAGAATATGGGTTTGTCGCAGTAAGGAAATAATATATTCTAAAGAGAAATGTGGTGATTCTTTAAGAATATTATTAAGGGGGGTTGGGGTCGGGATGAATATGTTAAGAAAGGAAAACCTACAGCTTGGGCAGCAGTGTAACAAGGGCAAAAAAGAAGAATGTGGTTTAGAGAGATTGGATATTACAAGTCATACAAAAATTCGGTGGGGAATGTGTCATAAGATAGGAGTGAGTGAGGTTGATGTGGCCAAATGGTAACTGTGTAAATGTAGTCTATTCTTGCGACCAAGGGGAGATGGATGGTCTAACTGCACAGTTAAAATTTGAGGTCAAACCAGAAGGATTGCAAACAGCTAAGTAGAAAGGAGCTAAAAGGAGGGAACTAATCACACTACCAACACCACTGCACGATCATCTATCTTCCAGAGCCTCCACACCCGCCACTGTTAGTGAATACTGTACAATCTAGTATGTTAACTTTCTATAATTCATTATGTTGAATCTATCTATCTATATACCAGGCTGTTATCTCCCTAAAGTGGGATAGCCAATACAAGGCATGCATATTATGTTGAATTATACCTTAAACTGATTAAATATAATACAAATATTGCCTTGTAATACTGCTTTTGTGTCATATTGGTGTGCAAAATTCATAAAGTTAAAGATAGAACAAATTTAGAAAGCATTAAAATGCATTTAAATAATTATTCATATAATGCCTTTTCCATATGCATTGACAGCAAGAATTATATAACAAGGATCCAGTGTATAGTGTTTGGAAGGGCTTTCAACTCGTATGTTTAATTTCTGGAACCTGTTTGAGTTACCCAAATCAACAAGGTTTCACTGATCAAAGTTACTCAACCAAAAATTTGTGCCTCATGGATTAATTAACTGTCATTCTTAACCGAGTGCAGGAAAATTCTATCAACAGGGAAATGTTCTCTTTCACATACAGTGTACCAAATTTTGTTGATATCCATTACTGCTGTTGCTAATGTTGTTGTAATTATGGCTACCATGTGTTTCAAACTCAAAGCCAAGAAGCATTATCAAGGTATCATAATTCACAGCAACACAACACACCACCATACAATACACATCAACAATACATTCAGAAACACAAAACTCACCCTAACATGTTACCATTCAAACACACAATGACACAGCACTTCTAATGATAAGAAGTAATGACGAAAGGATTTAGACAACATATTTGAATGGAACTGAATTGATTGATAATATTAAGGAAGGAAAAGACTGAAATTTTTTTATGGATAACTTATCGTAAGAAAAAATATATATATGATCATTAGAGAAATATACAACCTATTGAGAAATATAAAATGGCACTGACTTATCTGAACAAGGAGAGGATAAAGAAATTGATTGCACCAACAATTCGCCCAAGGTTGAACTATGCAGCAATGGTATGGTTAGTAAACAAAAAGATATGACAAAGATCAAAAGAATACAAAGACCACCAAGCAAGATGGCTTCAAGCTTGAGAGATCACTGTATGAGGAAACTTTCAAGACTAAAACCCTCAACCCTAGTGGAAAGAAGGGGAAAATAATATATATAATTGCAGTATATAGAGTTTTGAAGGGAGTGGAGAAAGTAGATAGAGAAAATCTGCTTGTATGGGACACAGAAGATATACGAGGTCATGGAAAACTTTTAAAAAACAATTATAGGAGGGATGAAAAAAAAATCCATACAAGGGTATAGAAATAAGAAACAACCCAGATACAGATATTCCATGCTATGAATATCCTTGAGTTTAAAGTCAAGCTAAATACCAGTAGATAAGGAGTATAACTTTTCCTGTATGTTACAACTATGTAAAACCATACACACACACACACACACACACACACACACACACACACACACACACACACACACACACACACACACACACATACACACACACACTACATACTCATACTTATTCACACACTTGCAGATATACAATAGAAAATTTCACACATTCCAAATAGTACTAATCTGAGGCAGCCAAACAGTAATAGGCAGGAGGAATATCAAGAGAGCATGTACGTACAAATAGACTCTGTATAAATAATAATAATGATTACAACAGCCATAAGGTTTTCAACAAAAAAATAGATAAGAGCGAGAGACGAATCCACATATGATGGCAGAAGGTACAGTACTAGATAAAATAAGAATGTAAGGCAAATCGAAAAGGAGTGAAGACAAAACAAGAAGAAATAAACAGCATGTAAAGAAAAATAAAGATGATAATCTGTACCTTTTGAAATCATACCAATAAGAATGAGAGAAAGAGATAGAGATAGAGATAAGAGATAGAGAGAGAGAGAGAGAGAGAGAGAGAGAGAGAGAGAGAGAGAGAGAGAGAGAGAGATAGAGAGAGAGAGAGAGAAAGGTGGAGGGTGGAGGGCACAGCAAAAGATAATTACCCAACTTTTCTTTGTCGATTGTCAATAGGCTCCGGGTGCAAGTCCTCCAGCTTAACAAAACCCACTGGTAAAGGTTCTCCTGCCAGGCGTTGATGGACAACAAGATCCTGCTGCTGGTATACCCGAGGAAGCATTAGTGCACCCTGTTCATCCTCCTCATCCTCATCCTCTTCCTCCTCCTCCAAACCCTCCTCCCTTACTCCTTCTCCTTCTCCACCTTCATCGCCTCCCTCCTGCCGTCGCTGCCGCTGCCGCACGTCATTCCCTTCCTCGTCTTGGTCGTACGTCAGGTCATTTGCTGCTGCCACTGCATTTTCGTCATCAACTGCTGCATCAAGGTTGTCTGGGTGAAGAAAAAGGGTGCTACATTGAGTGAGAGAGAGAGAGAGAGAGAGAGAGAGAGAGAGAGAGAGAGAGAGAGAGAGAGAGAGAGAGAGAGAGAGAGAGAGAGAGAGAGAGAGAGAGAGAGAGAGAGAGAGAGAGAGAGAGAGAGAGAGAGAGAGAGAGAGAGAGAATATAACTAGAGATACATAAAAACTAGATTTCAGTCAATTTTACTTTACTACACATATAATATAAACAAAACTACAAGAAATATACTACAATCCGGACAGAAAAAAATGTTCATGGGAAATATTTCTACGTAGACAAAGGTTTAGAGGTCATAACCAAAAAGAAGAAAGAATAGAGTTGGAAAGTTATCAGTCTAAAAATTATAGTTATGAAATTTTACATTTAATGAAAAGGCAAGAAGTAAAGGCTTTTTGTCGCCATCCTATGTAACTGTTTCTACTTTCTATTTTCAAAACATGTCAAACTTTTAAAAATATACTGTGGTACAGCACTTTAAAAATCTAAACCACAATCAGTTATGACAGTGTGAATATATACTCTGAGGAAGAAACTTGAGTACCATAATCATTGGGAAAACAAATTAACCCTGAGCCACTTTTAGAATGGAGACGAACAACTGTGCTGTAAGTTCAAATTATCTTCTTGATAATCATTTTCTGGTGGTGGGATGAGCATTAGTTAATATATGTTTCTGACAAAAATCTCAATATGTATTTTTCATCTAAATACTGATCATTAAATCATTCATATTGCAATAATATTGTTTATAATAAGTAAATTTATTGCAATATATTGTTTATTATAAGCAAAAATTATGATAAACTAATAGTGTCACTAATGCATTGTCTACAGTATTATTCATATTTTATATGCCATTCTATCAACATGATATTCATGTGATTGCAAGAAAATTTCTTGGCTAATATAATGTGTCTAACAAGGAAAAAATATCAATTTATGAAGAACTTAACTTGCTTGTAAATCATAGTTTGCCTGTATTACTATCAAAGCAACTTGGGTATTAAGCTCCACCCCCGAACATTTAGGTGAACGAATAGATTTCTTCCACCACAAACCAATCAATCAACTTATGTTCACATTCTCCATGACATTTCCAAATTTTATGTAGATTTTTATGATTTTGTGAAAATCTTTTTAACTACGCATACCATAATATGGTAAGGGTATAATGTGTAGTTAAAAAGCTTTTCACCAAATCATAAAAATCATAAAAATAATAAATTCTTAACCATGGATTCTATATTTTTAAACCAGGACATGGGGGAAAAAAAATTTGTAACTTAAAAATCCATAAATTGAATGTTTGTTAGATGATTTCCTTTAAACATTTACATGTGTAATTCAAAATCAAGACCGTTAATGATCATAATTATACCCTTCCAACTCCAGAGGAAAAAGAAAAAAGTTAATAACTCTCTAAAGAATATGAGGTGAGCAGGGTAGGGAGAATCAGGTTAAGGTTTTGTTTATAGTGGAATGAGTGACACATTGGGCTGAGCTGAGAAGATATCTTATGTACATAGATCTACCTACATATTGCTGCTTTTTTTTCCGAGGAGCATGCACATACATACACACATACACACACACACACACACACACACACACACACACACACACACACACACACACACACACACACACATTTGGAAAAGCCATTCAAGCACGTAAGTAAATTGAAAGTTTATAAGCAAGACAGGATAGAAGAGAAACTGACAAGCAAACAACAATACATCAAGCATATTAGTAATCAAGCAAGCAAGCAATCCAAAAAGGAGGCAGTTCATCCATCCACCCATTCATCTATCCTTGTATCCATCCACCAAAAGGAGAAGAAAGAACTTCAACCCAGCATCATCCAGAAGGTAAAGTACTCGCTATGCCAGCCAATTGGAGTGAAAGGTGTTAACTTACACTATTCTGATTGGTTGGATCTTCATGGGCCTGTTTTATAAGGTAAAGATCAATTTCATCATAGCTGGTCATGTAATTTTTCATCTATGTGTATTTACTATTAAAAATTAGAATAAATGTTCTCTGATAAAACTGATCTTTGACCAGAAATATATTTAATTTCAGACAGTTCTTGGTTCATAAATGAAATGACTGGACTTATGATCTCAGAGGATGAGAAAAAATTCACTTCATTTGATTATTGTTAGGTATATGAGGGTTAGCCATTTAAATAATTCAATCTTGTCATGTAATGGCTGATGACAAAGTAAAATAGACACAGAGTTTAAAAATACACTAGTGGTGCTATATTAAACAAGGCCCATAAAGCAAGCATTTTCACAGTGGATGGCAGGCTGGTGGTGGCAACTCACACACAGCAGTAGGCAAGAAACGCGTAGAGAATGATAAATTGCAGCGATGTGGGTCTCCTTAGGGCTCTCTGGGGAGGCGGTGTTGATGTTCCACGTCCTCACCCTCATCCTCCACCTGCTCGAGGGCATTGTTGTGGTCCTCAATCTCAGCTTCACCGTGACCCTGAGGCTGTAGCAGTTCATCCAGTTGTTCCTGGGCATCATTCTTGTCTTCTACATCTGCCTGGCCATGTTGCAGCCCCATTGCCATCCCGTCCTTGCCTGGCAATGCAGCATTGCTTTGCAGTGAGACTGGCTTTGCTATCACTGCTGCTAATCTATGTGACTCAAATAAGTTTCCAGTGTCCTTTCTGCCTTCTAAATTATCACCTGAAACATGTTGCTGCTCAGAGCAGGGGTGGTAGCAATGGTGGTCAAGCAGGCAAGGCTTGGCGTACACACAAACACACACATACACACACACATACACACACACACATACACATACACATACACATACACACACACACACACATACACACACACACACACACACACACACACACACACACACACAGTGATGGATAGAAGAAAAGGCAAGTTAATTGGTGGTTGGCCATCTAAAAATTCCCAAACCAAAGCACACACACACACACATATACACACTTTAATGTGATACAACCTTTATCTTAACCTTCACTTGGAGCTGTGAAATTTTGAATTATTTCCGTCTCGTGAATCTAAATCACACAAGTTTATGTTACCAATTTTTGTGATTATCATTGCAAAGCAAATATGATTTCACCATTAGCAATCATCTCCAAGAGACAAAGATGGTTGGACCAACAGCCTTCAGCACTATATTGCACAAACTCCATATTAGTAAAACATAAAAAAATAAATAAATTGTGTCATAAATCACATCTTTATACTTCCATATCATCTCAACAGTTTCCACATCTTTTGAGATAAATAATTTGGGAAGAATGAGATGGTCACCATAACTTTCGTAATTTTCCCAAGCCTAAGATAAGAATGCACTCAGGAGTTGAGACAACAAATTTTCCCTTCCCAACAATGTTTACAACCCTAAAATGTATGCTATTCTGCAACTTATATGAAAACCAAAGTACCAATGACAATCGCCAAATATGGATTGAGCTAAAAGATCAGGGGTATTGCAGAGATGATATTTCCTGAATCTTGTTTATTTCCTTCCCCAAACTCCTGTGAAAATATCCAGGCACTATGAAGCAAGAACAATAACAACACCAACAGCAATCCCTAGGATCCAAACAAGACCAACAACATGCCCACATATTGCTAATATTTAGCTTTTGGATGATGTGTAGCATCTTCCCCCAAATTTTGAGGAAAATATCCTCATGCTGAGGAACAAGAACAGTAACCACACGAACTGTCCCATGAAACCCCAAATCACAACCACACAAGTGAGTAATGATGGCAAACGTTGAGTGTTTGTTTACCTCTTTCCTCGAAATCCTGGGAAGATGCCTGGGTGTTGTTCCACATCAGGTTTAATAGGATGTCCATTGTGGTCTGCAACACTCATGCCATGAGCACAAAAGTGAATGATGATGAAACATGATTGGAGTAAAGAGATGGAAAGTGGTTGTATTTTTAGGGTTTCAAAAAATTTTTTGATTTGTTGAGTGCATGTCAGAAACAGAATGAGGGATGGCAAGGAGAGAGATGCTTTCATTCATGAAAGATAAGTAGAACCATATCAAGGGAGTGTTTATATTATTCTTAAACATAAGGTCACGGTTTAGATTATATTAAATTATTTCAAAAGCCATGCTTAATAAACCCAAATTAAAAGGTTCTGTTGACCCTTTTCACGCCTTTTTTTCAGTCTAAGTATGGCTTAGAACGAACTGTGAAATATTCAGAATCTTTGTATTTTCATGGATATGATTACTACTGACTGCTTATAGGGTAACTAGAACTCTGCTTACCCTCCAAAACCAAGCCTACAATACTAAATTAATGAGATCGTGAATCTGCCCTACATCAGAAAATGGAATGGTCTGGTTATGTAAACTACTGAAACTCTCCTTATAATCCTGATCTGTTTTAGAATACACACAGGATGAAACATCCAATACTTAGAAATGAGTCACAGACTGATCTGAAGTCTATATATTTTCTATAGCTCTATGGTGGGGGCTGCAAAAATACTACCACTGTATTCCCTGCAGATCATAAAAAGTGACCAAAGGAAGAGAGTAAGGGGTCTGGGAATCTCCTCTGTATTCTCTCCATCGAAAAGACAAGGCACAGATGGGAAGGGAGAACACAAATGTCTCTCCAAACTTTAAACATCTTGTCTTGGCTAATCCCCAATAAGGAGAATATTCAACAGGTATATAGATAGAGTGTTTGATGCCTATTCCCTCTGGGAACGTCCACCAATTCTATGGCTACAGCCTCCACCTTTCCTTATCCATACATCCCCTCCTTGTTTGTTCAAGCCCTTCCCCTCTATCAGCATCTCTTTCATGAATGTTCTCTTTTATTCTATCTTCCCATCTTACCAATAGCTTTCCTCTCTTCCTAGGACCTTCAATTTCACTCACATACTCTTTTTCACAAACTCTTCACTCTTCATCTTACACGGTGACCAAACCCCCTCAAAGTATTTTTTTTCACCCATTCCACTACACCAAACTTAACTCCATTTGTACAAGTTCCTATGCTACATCTTTCACACAAGCTTCATTTGGTCTCACCCTCCTATCTTATCACGCCAAATGCCACATACCTTGTGATACTCAAACTAGGAATTCTGTGTAATATGTTATAGGATTGCATATACAGATCTGTAGTCCTGTCCACCCTATCACCTTATGTCATCACAGGTGAAAGGATTGATATCTAGGGAAGCATAATATAATATCTAATACCATAAGCCTGCCTCTATCACTCTCAACAAAGCTCTGAACTACCAACATAATTATGCCTTTCTCATTCCCTCAACATTACCTCTGAAACATAGCTCCTTCCTGATTCCCTTTCTACTTATTTCTAAATAATGACTTAACACTCACTCTCAGGATGAACCTCTGGACCAACGATGCCTTTCATTCCTCTCTCTAGATGAAGTTATTCAGTATTGCAGGGACTCAGTTAGGTAATAATATATGTGTGTGGAATTGGAACAAGAAGGGATCGCTTACTTACTGATAAAATCTTGCCTTCCTGTTTTGTTGGAGTGAGTCATTCAGGAATATTAAGCATGAAAATTTTCCCCCAGTTAATTTATAAGGTTTTTGATTGCAATTGTATTATAAAATTCAGGTATAAGTGCACATCTCTCTCTCTCTCTCTCTCTCTCTCTCTCTCTCTCTCTCTCTCTCTCTCTCTCTCTCTCTCTCTCTCTCTCTCCCCCCCCCCCCAAGTACAGGAGGCCTTCATTAAATTCCATAGATAAAAATTTCATGCCGATGATATGAACACACAGACACACACACACACACACACACACACACACACACACACACACACACACACACACACACACACACACACACACACACACACACACACACACACACACACACACATATACACACACACACACACACACACACACACACACACACACACACACACACACACACACGCAGCTGACATCCACCAACGATACTGCATGACCATTGAATACAAAGTCAAAACAAAAAAGTGAATGAGAAATAAAAACAACTTAAAAATGCATAACAATGTGATAAGACTACACTAGCTACTCTGAATGTACTACACTAGATACCCTAAATAGGCACTACACAACAATGACAACACTAGGGATGTAGCAAGTTGCAAGAGTCAAGGTGGATACTATTAAGCTGACAAACTAACCTCTCTTGCTGCGAGATAAATCATCCACCATCTGCTCCTGTCCTGTGTGTGGGTGCATATGTGCATGCAGGGAAAAGAGTGGGGTATTTAGTTCATCTGATGCTGACCTGAACACATGTTTGTGGTTTAAGGACATACAAACACAAACACACACACACACACACACACACACACACACACACACACACACACACACACACACACACACACACACACAAACTCTTCACTCTTCTTCCTCTCAATATGACCAAACCATCCCAACTTATTTATTTTCATCCATTCCACTACACTACACTTCACTCGATTTGTACAAGTTCCCATACCAAATCTTTCTGACATGTTTTCATTGCTCCCATCTTGTCATGTCATACGCTCTTCTCCGATAACTCATTTCCACAGCATGCATTCTTGATTTCTATGCCCAATTCCACGTCCAAATCTCTGATCCATACGTCAGAGTTGGCAGGAAAATACTGTTCCTTAAACCTCTTTTTACCTTTATGGACACATTCCCTCCTCTCATAACCCTTGCAGCAAGTAATCCTATGACACATGCCTTTCACAATCCTTCCTCTTATTTCTCCTTTCATCCCTTCATGTTGCTGCCACACTCACCCTATAAGGTGTATTAGTCAATCCCTTTTACTTCCCTCCTTTGATAGACCAACACCTTATTTTTCCAAGCTTTCACTTCTAGCTTCCTTCTTGTACAGACACTATAAAATTCATCCACCACTCTGCAAACACAGTCATCTGCAAACAGGCATTCTAACCCCCCCCCCCCCCCCCAGGTTCTATTGATTTTCAGTCCTGCATCTACATTCCCCACTAAAACTTTCACTTCTTTCATACACCGATCCATTAAGGCAACATCACACATACTTGTCTTACCCTGCCTCCTATATGAAACTTTTAATTGAGCTCACCATATCCACCCTCACACATGCACTTGTCTCCCTATAAAATACCTTTACTCCTGCCAATAACTGTTCTTCAACACCATAAATTTTCAGAACATTCCAAAGAGCTTCTCTATTAACCTTTTCTAGGGCCATGAAGGCAGTATACAGTTTTTCATCATTCTCTAAGTACTCCTCAACCATCATTTTAATTGCAAATATCTGGTCTACACATCACTTTTCTCTTCCTAATCCCTTCCTGCTCCTTGCTAACCTTCCCTTCAGTTACTTCCATCAATCTCTCCATCAAGACTCTCCCACACACTTTTCCTGGCACATTATACAAATTTATCTCTCTATAATTATTACACTCATCTTTACTGCCTTTACTTTTATGCAGAGGTACAATAAATGCCTTTTTCCATTCATCTGGCACTTCTCTCTGTTCCCATGCAAGGTCACATATCAAACACATCCATTTCACCTTTATTTGTTCTCCATATTTCAACATTTCTGCAATTATTCCATCCATACCGGTAGCTTTGCTAAATTCCTTTCTGCACACGCATATGCTTTCCACCAATTTTCATATCTTGCTTGACACAATTGCTTCCCTTTCTGTCCTCTCATTTATTTAGCATTCAAAGTGACTCTTCCATACTTCTTTCAATTCCTCTTTACTATATATAAAAACTCCATCCTCGCTCTCTCTCAATTCTCACATTGACATCCTCTACTCCTCTTCTCTCTATCTTAACTTCTTTCCAAAACAACTTCAAATTTTCGTTAAGCAGCTCAGCTTTATACCAAACTTTTCATCTACTTTCCTTTTACTCTCTTTCACTAACTCTTTGACCTTCCTATTCCAAGATTTGTGTTCAGTTCTCCTTCTCACTCTTTATCTACTCTGCCACGTTCCCTTGCAACATTTTCCTAAATACATCCTAAACAACATCCTAAATACCTCATTAACACTTACTCTCTCTTCAACTGTTAAAACTTAGCTTCTGTCAGTCTTTCATATACCTTCCTTTCATACTCCTCTTTAACTTCTTTCCTATTCATCCTTTCATTAGCTGCCACCTTACTCACCTTCCCCTTAAATTTTTCCTACTATACTTTCCCATCTACCTTTTATCTTTATTTTCATTAACACAACAGTGTCTGACCGTTCATACATCTATCTCACTGCCTTAGCATCCTACACACCATTCCTCAATTTCTTGTCCCCTGCTATGTAATCAATCATACTCTTCTGCTCGATCCTCTCATCTCTCCTTCACGTACAGTAAAACCTCGATATAATGAACCAATTGGGACGGGGGTTCTGACATTATATCCGATAATTTGTTATATCCGAAGTTCGGTAAAAATACCGAATGAGTTCACTATATACGGCGTTTCGTTCATTAAGACGTTAAGAAAAGGAGTCCTCGAAACCATTTCTCAGTAGGTGGTACTATATGTAGTAGGTACGTAGTAGGTAGCAAATGGTGAGAGCACGAGCGTGACCAACCATTCACAGTGAGAGCTAACTGTGGACTGAGTAGTGTGCGTGTCGGCGTGTTCATGTTCAAACAAAGTAGAGAGTTCAGCCAGCTCACCCCACACCTCGGATATAATGAACTTTGGTTCGTTATATCTGACTTGGTTTGGCCAGGAAATGACGTTCGTTATATCCAAAATTCGCTATAAGCAGGTTCTTTATATCGAGATTTTACTGTATATCTGTGGATCATTTCATGCTAAAAAAAAAAAGGTGTTTGCTAAGAACAGCCACCTGTCCACCAAATCACTATACTCATTCACTCCATCCATGCCCCACTTGATCACACCAACTACCTCACAATTTTCAATCCTTCCGTTCATAACTCAGATTAATACTATCCTACTCCCTTTTACAATCTCGATCAAACACACATTCACATCATTCAGTAAGTACCTTCGTTATAGACCAACAGGTCTCCTAGTATCTGTTTCTCTTATATAATACTATATAAAAAGAGCCAATTGTTAAAAGCAATCATAAATTCTTTCTTTTCCAACATCAAAGTATACCCAAATTATTTACTCTCAATTATCTTTTTTATAAAACAAGAATAAATAAATAAATATACAAATATATGAATTAAAGGGAGAGATTGATATAAATATAAACGATACTTATGTAAGCTGCATAATCTGTGCCATGACAGGTAAATAAGAGCAGTGGAAGATTATAAGGTGACCGTAATATAATTGCACATTTCAGAGAGATAAGACAAATGCAATCAACTTCTCCTAAGATGTAAAACCATATTATGGTTGTCAATATCAGCCTCTATGAGTCCACTGCAGGACAAGGGCCTTCCCCAAACTTCTCCACTCATCATCAGCCAGATGCCCGTCTATTCCAGACTACTCCAGCAAAACTTCCTATCTTATCTCTCCATCTAGTTCTCTGTCTGCCCTGCCATCTTTTACTATCCCTGAATTGCTATTCTGTTATTCTAACAGTCCGTTTATAATCTCTTCGTTGCATGACATGTCCTACCATGTCCACTTTTTTCTTTTACCGTATATTGCGGCCTATAAGTCGAGTTTTTAAGAAAAAAATTTATGGTCAAAACTAGGGGTCGACTTATAGGGTAGATATACAATAGCAACCTTTAAATATATTTGCACCAGTAACATCAGGATACCAGAAAACTGCTACTGAACTTGGCCTAAGGTCTGTGTTTACACGTGTTATTCTACTAAGACTTACGGTAAAAACCGAAAACTGCTACTCATGAGGACTGCAAATACTCCCAAAAGGAATATGTTAAAGGGTGATGTGAATATTTCATAGGCAAGGGACTCAGGGAGGCCAGATAGGACTCCTGGTTCGGGGAGACGGCCTCTTCCTCCGCCATGTTGTACAGGGGACTGACACTCTGTAGTAGGTGAGGAACAACAACGTACCTACACAAATCTGTTTGAATTGTTTTATTTACTTTACTGTAGATAAAACTTAATTTACAACCCAGTACTTAGTGACTCAGGCCGACATTAGGCCAGGCTAAGTAATAGTTTAGGGGGGTCGACTTATCTGCAAGGTAAACCTCTAGTACAACATTTTGGAGTCAAATTATAGAAGTCGACTTATGTGCCAGATCGATTTATAAGCCGCAATATACAGTAATTGTGGTCAGGATGTCTTCAACTTTAGTCTTCTCCCTATTCCATGATGCTCTCTTCCTATCTCTCCATGTTATAGCAAGTATTATTCTCTCTATTCCCCTTTGAGTACTTGGCAGTTTTCATTCCAAGACTTTTCTATGACTCCAAGTTTCAAACCTGGAGTCATAGGAAAGTCTTGGAATGTTAGAACTGGTACAATGCACAGATTACGTACATTTCTTTTCAGTAATAGCAGAATATTACTTTCCATAACATTGTATGTCAACCAAAACACTCCATCTAATCCTTATTTTCTTTTTTTATCTCTTTTTCATGATCTGGCCTTGCATCAATTGCCTGTCCTTAGTAAATATATTCCTGGACACATTATATTATTTCATCATCTATTTTGATTTTAAGATCTAATATGTAATTGTTGAACATCATCTTAGTTTTCTTCACATTCGTCTTTAAACCCACTTTATGGCTTTCTCTGTGCAACTGCAAAATCATCTGCTGTAGTTCATCTGTTAATTCACTCATTATAACAATATCATCAGCAAATTTAAGGTTATTTAGATATTCTCCATTTATATGAATTTCTGACTCTTCTCATTCTAAGTTCTTAAAAGTTTTCTCTAAAGCCGCCATAAGCAATTTAAGAGAAATAGTGTCATCTTTTCTGACCTCTTTCAGTAATGGTATTCTGTCGCTAACCTTATGTAGCTTTATAGTAGCAGTGCTTTCCTTATAGAAGTCTTCTAATATCTTCACATATATTTCCTCTATCCCTTGTCTCCTGAGTGCTTTCATAAGTGCTGAAGTTTCCATTGAGTCTAAGGCTTTTACATCTTCCATAAACTTCAAGAACATACATACCACATCATTCCTTACTCAAAACTCTCACATCATAATAACATTATTGCATCATATCATAAAACATAAGATTCCACTTCACTATAAACACAAACAATGAAAACAACAAAAATTGTGTACCAAATGCAAAACACATTTCAGGTATGAAATAATTATGATATAAACATTTACACACACACACATACACACACACACACAGACACAGACACACATACAAGTAATAAAAAATTGAATGTGTGTGTGTGTGTGTGTGTGTGTGTGTGTGTGTGTGTGTGTGTGTGTGTGTGTGTGTGTGTGTGTGTGTGTTTGTGTGTGTGTGTGTGTGTGTGTGTGTGTGTGTGTGTGTGTGTGTGTGTGAGAGAGAAAATAAAAGTATGACACAATTATCATTATTAGTAGTAGTAGTGGTAGTGGTGGTAGTAGTAGTAGTAATAGTAGTAGTAGTAGTAGTCGTAAAGCGAATCTGATTTACTAATAATGAGACAGACAGCCGTGGTTAGTTAGCGGCAGCTGTGTGTGTGTGTGTGTGTGTGTGTGGGTGGGTGGGTGGGTGGGTGGGTGGGTGGGTGTGTGTGTGTGTGTGTGTGTGTGTGTGTGTGTGTGTGTGTGTGTGTGTGTGTGTGTGTGTGTGTGTGTGTGTGTGTGTGTGTGTGTGTGTGTGTTTGAGGTAGGGTAAGGGAGTGACAAGGGTAGGGTTGGGTTGAAGGGTGAGAGCAGGATTAGAGGATCCTCCAGATAAACCTACCTTGGGCTGGTGGTGGGGCGAGCACCTCATTCTGAGGATCTTGGTGCATCACATTGCCTGGTGGCTGATTGTTGGCACCCAGGGGAGCTGCTGGCCGCTCTACCACAGCTGGACCTTTAGGTGGAAGACAGTATGATTATGTACTGTACACTTTTGATATGATTACATTTTAGATGATACGTCTGGAGTGGTTTTATCACCTGGAGAATACGCAAGAATGTGAGAGGCTATACATGAGTAATACTGATGAGGTGGGTGAAAGAATGAGGCTTCTATACATGAAGAGGATAGAGTGATGGAATACTTGAGAGAAAAGGAGAACAGGAAAGTGAAATGATTGGATAAAGCAGTATATGGATAGAAACAAATGGAGACTTTTACGTCATAGCAACTCCTATGACGATGTTGCAAAGGAGAGCGACCAGAGGAAATTAAATGAGGCTAAATATGCCACACCATAAGGAAGAAATGTAATAATATAGATTATTGCTCCATTGATCATAACATCATTAAATTTGGCAAAGTATGTTATTTTAGTACCGTATATACCGGACTGTAAGGCGACTGGTTATATAAGACAACCCCCAATTTTCGAGGAAAAAAATTTGGTTTTTAGCTATTATCGCTATATTAGACGACCCCCTTTCTCATGGTAAGGTTCACTGTTCACCCGTCCTTAATTTATTACTTCCAACACTAGTTGCTCAAGATGCAAGTATTTAAAGGAATTAAAAAACTACATATTGTACATATATTACTTTTACTAAACAATAGTCTGAATTTTTCAAAACGTAAAGAAACATTATCATAAACATCAGCACCACCATGCCGGGCGCGCTCTATTACCTTGTTTCAACAATTGCCTCAAACATTCGAAACATAGATATTTAATTTAAAATCTTCAAAATCATCTTCATCTGATACAATAAGCATGTCAAGTATATCTTGAGATACATGTTCAAGGGCATCATCATACAGGTCAAATTCTGCATCATCTGGGTTGTCTGCAGCTTCATCACCAGTGTCGCCCGCCACCCGGGTGTTGTGGCCCGTTATCAGTAAACATTCAACACCCATAGAGTTAGGGTGGGCCCGCACGCCTGTGTATGTGTGTGTAGGTTTATATATGTGTATATGTGTATATATATATATATATATATATATATATATATATATATATATATATATATATATATATATATATATATATATATATATATATATATATATATATACCGTATTTTACGGCTTACAAGACGCTGCATCTTGGAAGACGCACCCTAATGGAAAGAAATTTTGAGAAAAAAAAAATTAAGTCATTCTCACACAAAAACAGCTTCACCATATCCATGAATTTATGTAACCTTTTCTTAAACTATCTATTGTCTCAGCACTCACCACAAATGTACAACTAGGTAATTACAACTACCGTTGGTTGGGGATTTGTTGGGGCCGCGTAGGCTGTGGTACCACATCAGTCCCCGACATAAGAGTTTGTTTACACTCATCACTCGTCCAATCTTATCCGTATGGCAATACTAGTTGGTGGTTAGTAAATATACTATACATCTTTCATTGTCCAAGGGTGGTTTTATTTTCATAAAAGTGAATTAAAAAGATTTAAAAATATGTACGTAAAAATATTAAAGTCAAAGAAATTTCATTCATTGTCAATCCCCAAGAACTCCATCACTGCTGGATAGGGCTTGTGGCTTGGCTCCAGGAAGGTTTATGGTATTGGAAATACTTGTAACAAGTAAGTACTGATGTTATATCATATAAAAGGCTGACTTGAATAGTTACTTAATTTAACCTCATAATGTAATGACATCATACAAATCCACGTCCCTATCAGGCGAGCCAATACAACAACATTCGTCTTGGAAGACGCACACGTATTTTAC